>JARHVA010008099.1:515000-555864 GCA_037957365.1 Torreya grandis
TAATTTGATATTGATTTTTATTTGATTTTTACTTTTATTTTTGACCCCTAAATTTAGTCTCATGTAACTAAGAATACACATGGGATCATTTCCAAAGGCTATATACAGGAAATTAAGGCCATCTCCTCCTAATGTTAACCCTGCACAATTAGTTAGATGTGAGTCTAAAAACCAATAATTAGTGAAGGATAATAGATGTAGATTTTTAACCCCACAAGTTGGATCGGTTGGGTGGGTTAAATGATTTCCATCTTCCAAACCATGGTTCAAATATTGATTGATTAAATTTCTATTACTAAGGTTTAGGGGCAAGTGTGATGCTCAAGGATTAGTTTATAATATTTTCCCTGCATCCATGTGTTGTTGTGTGCACCAGGTCATTGGGTCCTCATTGGTCTTAATGTTGACCGATTTGAGTGGGATACCTTGGATAACAAAAAAAATAGATGTAGATTTTTATTTTTATTTGTATAATATTTTTATTTTTATATGAGTGTCTTTATCTATATTTATCATGTATATATATTTTATAATGCCATCACCCCAAAATCTTGACCCCATGCAACTAGTAAGATACAAGGGATCATCACCTAAGACCAAGATAGGTGAGAAAGGCTACCTTATTTTGTACTTGATAATGTTTTTTTCTTAGAGGGGAATATAAGAATATATTATTCCATGGACAAGATTTTATACTAGGCTATAGGATATCATTTTCTAAATTTTGGAAGAAGGTGTAGGGAAAGAGAGGTATACTATTCTCATAATAACTGAGACAAGAAATAATGTAATTCTAATTTTAAGAATGTTTCCCATAGGGTAATAGGGTAATATTAACAATCAAAATTAAATGATAAGTTTCACTATAAAATATTTTATCACATAAAATGACAACTAAATAAAGACCAAAGGAAACATTTGATATCCAAGACAACACATAAAAAATGGATAATTCAATACAATGAGGGAAATGGGACATGTAGTGACTAAATGTAAAAGTGTTTAAGGTGAAAAAAAAATGCAAACTCACCAAACTACTTTCCATTTAAAGTGCATAACTAATAGGCTCCATTTAGAAAATATTTTGTCACTAAATAAGAACCTAACTATTTGGGTCTAAATTTTCAACCTTATAATTTATTTTTATCTATTATAATGTCAATTATTAAGATAAGGTATCCTACTTGTATTAAGCATTCATGGATGTATTTTTTGTAATTTCATCATATATTATCTACATAAGTCATGTGATTATTTGCATTCACATGTCGATGTTCATATAAGGTGTCTAACTTATCTAACCATGCATTTATATACTCTTCTTGATTAAGGAGAAATTGAAGAGAAACACATATGCTAGGTATTTATACATTGAGGGCAAGATATATTCAAAACTAAATAAAAAATGGAACATAATTTCTCATATGGTCGTACAAATACTCATTCTATAAGCCCATAATGCAAGGTAGAGTTGAAGGTGCCAATCTCTTTTATTGTCTCTAACTATTTTGACCAAGATTGACTTTTAAGTTTTATTTTTGGCCTCAACATGGCTGTCAACATGTGGATAGTAAATATAATCCATATGGTGGGAGATAAAATATTTATTTCATAATTTGTGATTCTCAAGATTCTATAAAGGGGACCTTATGTTTGTGATGATGACTTTTGGGATGTCAAATCTAAAAATGATTTGATTTAAGATAAAATTCATAATTAAAAAACCTATAATATTTTTTAAAGGCATAACCTCTACCTAGTTAGTGAAATAATCCATGGCTATGATAATGAAACGATGGCCATCTGAATAAGTATGAGAGAACTTACTAACTAAGTCTAGCCCCAAAGTGGAGAACAACCATAGAGTAAAAATAAGCTAAATTTCCATGGGAGGAATGTGAATCTCATGGGAGAAGTTATGATACTTCTCACATTTCCTTACATAGTTTATGGCATTGTGTTAAAGAGTGGGATAAAATTATCCCATCCTATGGATTTTATGGGTAGATTCATGACCACCAAAGTGTCCACCACAATGCCACTATGGTAGTAAAAAGAGGACCTTTTCTAATTCCTCTTGATCATCACTTCTTAGTAACATGTCATCAATTTTTTTTTATAGATAATATCATCAAGAATGACATATTTATATGTAATGATGAAAAGGATATTCCTTTGTTATAAATTGACATATTTAAGGTAACTATGGTTAATCAAATAGTTTATGATCTTATTATACCAAGGAGATTAGACAATCACATGTTTCTCTATGTAACATATTAGTTCATCACAAAAATTAGTATCAACAACATCACCACCTTATAAGGGGGAATATTACAACTAATCAACAATTATTTTCCCTTAAAAAATTCACTTTTATATAGGTTAGGTATAAATCACTCAAAATCATGATGAAATTCCCAACCTTCCATGAGAGGGCTGGTTGTGTTAGGAATGTTCATAAGGCCTAGGACCTCACTATGACCCTTGTTTCTTAGTTAAGCATGTAATGTCACAACCATTTGGTTGTGAACATGATATTAAAACACTCTTTATATTCTTGAGTAAAATGTATCTCATATTCAACAAGAGTGTGGTTAATGAAATATATGGAATGATTCTTACCATCATCATCCTTTTGGGCTAACATTTATGTGAGAGACACCTTAGTTTCCCCAATTTAAAGTATGAGAGGATTATAAATATTGGATGTCATGAGTGTTGGAAGAGACATAAGAAAATATTTTATCACTTCAAATGCATGATGATAATCACTCATCCAAGCTAATCCACTCACCTTTTTATTAAAATTATTGATCAGATGAACTATGTAAGTAATGTTAGGTATAGACCATCAAATGACCCCCAATTTATAGAGGAAAATCATAAGTTTTTATTAATTGGTAAGGGGATCATGTTTAAGATTTCAAAAATCTTGGCTAGGTTAATATTAATTCCACACTAATAAAAGATATAATTAAGTATTTTTACACCTTTGATTGCAAACATAAATTTATTAGGATTTAAAGTGACACCATATTCAATAAAATGTGTGATAATGGTGCACAATACCTCTAAGTGATCAACCCTTCTTTTTGATTTTCCTAAAATATTCTCCACATAAGCCTCCATTATATTGTGGATGATATCATGGAAAACATGGGTCATGGATCTAAAATATGTCTCCCCAACATTTTTAATGTCGTAGTGAATGACCACATAAAAACATTCCCCATGGTGTGGTAAATGAATTTTTTCTTTAATCCTTTTCTAAAATTTAGATATGGTTATATCTAGAGAATCCATCCATAAGGGTTAAACTGTAACATGCCATAACATCAAAAAAGACATCAATAGAAGGGAGAGGGAAATGATATTTAGGATATTCTTTATTAATATCAAAAAAATTAATGTCTACCTTTATTTTGTCATTAGTTTTAGATTGGGAATTATGTTGGACATCCATTTAAAATAGTCTAAGAGTATTATAAACCCTAATTTGAGAAACTTAATAGCCTATTATTTCACTATTAATTCAACTTTGGGCCTTATTGGATTAATATTTTGTCTTATAAGTTTCACATCAGGCATCATGAATAGATTATGAATGACTATTTTAGGCTTAATACCTACTATATCCGTATAAGAAAAGTAAAAATATTTGGAAATCTTGGTAAGTAACTATTTGCGATTTCCCACCTCTTATGGTGTGAGAGTGAAGAATCGAGTTTGAAGATCCTAGGGATTTATTCAGTCCCTATGTTGATATCAATGGTGTCCTCAATAATGGAGGCATTAAATTATTTAAATTTACTTAGATTAGGAGGAAGATTAAAATATTTATCTTCTACATTTAAGACATAAATCTCCTCATTGGAAGATAAATAATCCTCAATATTACAATATGAATCATAATATTCATATTCAAGGGAAAATTTAGGATAAAAAGTGAGATAAAAACCTCTATTATGATGCGAGGATGAGAGGTGATCATAATATTTTAGTAAATCTATAATTTCCTTATCATTCTCATCCAAGTCAAAGACCAATGGGATATTATCCTTCCCAATGTGAGTGAGAATTTTGTCATTTGGTATTTTTTTCATATGGGGTTTTATTTTATGGATACTATGAAGTCAAACTCAATTACCTCTAGATGAGTATCAAAATACGAGGAGGAAGTAACCATAGATTTTTCAATATGGTTTATTTATCTAGGAATGACTTCTATAGAAATGAAGTTAAAATCTTTAGTAACTTCATGCACAATAATTTTATAGAGCTGAATTTTTTTAGCCTTAGTCTAATAAATATTTGAGACATAGTTAGTCACTAACTATGAGTCACCTTATATTTTTAGGTTTTGGACACCCAATTATTTAACAATGAGCATTCCAAGAAATAATATTGCTTGTATACTTAGTTAGGTTTAAAACCGAATGATATAATTCTTCCTTTTTGGGGAAATTAGGATAACTCCTGCCCTTATGCATAGATGATATTTTTACCCATCATAGTGAAGGGACCATTAATCATGAATAAAGGAAGAATCATCATTGTGGTTAGGGAGAATTATGATAGTATATTTATTTGGAGTGGAGGTGAGAGAAACAAAATGGGCTTGCCAAATGGAATTGAACCAAAGCTTTAACTAGAAGTTAGGAAAAATGAAAGAGTATGGGTTGTTCTGTAGGTTGGTGGCTTCACAGGTTTCATGTAAAAGATAGAAGGTTTTGATAGACATTTCTCTACCATGTTCATAAAGTCTTAGGAGGATAGATCAATGACCATCAATGGAGTCACTTTAGATATTACGAGGAACTTATCTCTCATGTGACTAGGCTGGTGATTGAGGAGATGAAGAGATATTATACGCCAAGAGACTATAAACCTAAAAAAGAGGATTTTCTATAGGAAAGTGAGTAATTATAGAATCTACACAATGGATTCGATAGGGAATCATTACCTAGGCCATTTTTAGAGGTAAATTTTCATTTAATGCAATATGTCACTTTAAAAGATAAATATAATGTTGTGAGATGGTATTTGTTTAAAATGTTAAGCTATTTTAGACATGGAGTGCCTTTTAGTCTCCCTTTATTTATCCTAAAATATATAGAGGGGTTTATTCTAAAATTCAGGCATGGAAATTACTCCACTCCTAGACACGAGGGAGTAATTTACCTTATTTTTAAGTACCTTAAAGACATGAACCAAATCATGCCTGATATCTCTCAGATCTAGAAGGAGAAGCATAAGGAAGGGCTTGTAAATATTAGAAATATTAAAAAAGTGTGGATAAAGTATCCAGGGCGACCAAGCAGGGTCTTGGGGAGAAATAAAATTCTTGTTGATAATGTTAGTGTTAAAGAGATTGAAAAGAACAAAAAAGACTAGGATAATATTAAGAAATGACTAAAAAGTGCTTCAAAATCTTCAATGACTAGCAAAGGGAAACATTAGAAATAGGGAAACAAAGGTCCATAATATTTTCATAACAATAGGGGAGAGGAGACTATCATTGATGTGGAAAAGGATAGTGAGGAGATGGAAGAGTATCAAAAGAAAGTGGATCAGGAAATTAAATTTGAATAGGTACCAAATACAGTATAGAAGTAGAAGGGGTTTGGGCAGATAATAGATACCTTCTCAGAGAAAGGGGAGACTTTCTTAAACTAGAAAGATCAAAACATGGCCTTTAAAAACTTGGTTTCTTTGATCAAAGGCAAGGAGATCTTAGACAAAATTATGGAAGAACTTGACCTACAAAAGGCCATCGTGAGGAGGTTTATGTGTGAGATTATTAAGCTAAAAGGCAAGGTGAATGTGATACAAAAAGAAAATTCAAGGATGACCCAAACATTAGTAGCTAGGGAGGAAGATGACCAGATTCAGGAACTAACTTTAACAGTGGATTTGTTGGAACATGTCAATGAAAATCTATGTAATAAGATTAGCTTTTTAGTTAACTATAGTAAAGTGGTAATGAATGAAGAAATATAGAATGTTGAAAACCATCAAATACATCTCAGAGAACTATTTGAACCCAATTTTATAGGTAAAGGGAAGGGTAAGAAGGGAAAGAGTAATGGTTCTCAATATATAGTTGATCATGAAAATTTATTGATGTAGATTGACATTAATCTCAAGAAGATGAAGGCATGTTAGAAGGATGTGTTTGGTATCCTAGATTTATATTAGTGATTTTTTCATTTTTTTTCTTTCTCAGGGCTATTTTTTATATGTTTCTGGACTATGTTATTTCATGTTTATTTTCTTAGATTGGTTAGCCTATTGTTTCTTTTGTATTTGAACTTATCTTAGGGTTTGGGGACCCTAGTTCCAAAAAATCCACCCTTTAACCTAAATAAAAAAATATATTTATCCTTTGATATCTCAACCATGAAAATGTCAAGTATGTTGTCTAATCCTTCCAATGTTTTTTAATCTTGAGATTTAGAGATATTTTAGCTTCCTACTCCTCATGGGTAAAAAATAAGCATAATTAGTATATCATTTTACATAATACTAATGATTTTAGTCATAAACATGGTTCAGATGATTGACATCATTAAAAAATATTTACCAATTGATTTTGTTGTTGTTATAACTTCCTTTTATTGATGATTATCCTTCAAAAAGGCTTTAAGAACATCCATCCCTTTCTTCAAGACACCAACTTTGGGCTTTGTGGGATATTTTCCTTTAACTAGATATGGGGCATTTGTTAAACCATTAGTGGGTAAGTGATAATTTATATGTAACCCCAATTTTTAATGCATGGTTTATGGAAGGGCGTTAAAGGGTTTAGGATCCCCTTGGGTAAAAAAGACCTTTTCCAAATGGAGGAACCTAATTTATTGGAAGAGGGAATAAGGGACCACCTTCATCCTATGAAACTAATACTTATATAAGATCATGTTTTACTTGGTATATTTTAAATTTACATAAAATTTAGTCAACATGCTCTTAGGCCCTATGGAAGTGGGATTGTGACTGTCATAGCCACAAAGAGTGTTTCAAGTTGCTGAACAATTGGTTCTATATAAAAAAGTTTTTGGAGAAAATAAAATGGGACTATGCTAACCATTGCCCCATCATCAACCATTTATCTTTTCACATATTTATTATAGATCTAGAATTGTATAAATAAACTTATATCCCCATCCTAGCCATCATATAATTAAGATGGATACTATTTATTTAACTTTTAAGGGGTTATGGAGTTTAAGCCTTAGGTTGTTAAAGGGTATGAGTATAGTAAATTAGGTTATAAAATATACATTAATTATAGCCACTAATTTGTACAAGAATTGACATAATTTGATATTTCATAAAATAGTAATGAATAACACAAATAAGTACTTATCTAGAAAATTACTAAGATGAAGGATATGGAAGCTAAAAAATGGTACAAGAGCTGGTATGAGTGTTCCAATAGGATCTAAGTGTTAGAAACCCTCTTGGAAAATAACATTGTACCTTGGATAGTAGCACTATGATGCCAGTGTCCACTTTTGGTGCTATTATCCTCTATGAAAGAACTGATATGTACTTTTGGTTGTAGTTATGTTTGAGTTTGCTAAGCCTATTCATGTATAGATGAAACCTACTTCACTATCTGTGACCTATTTTTATTGATTTTATATGCAAAACCTAGACCTTCATGTGATTAGGGTATTCTATTAGCACAAGTATAAAAAGTGTGATGTTAGTTGGGTAGGCTAAACATCCTCAACACCTTATTGTAATGATATTTTCCTACATACTAGTACTCAAAGGAGGGATCAAGCTTGATGTAGTTCCCCCCACCTAGGTGATGGCACAAGTGCAAGTGAAGCTAGTATGAATGCCAGTTTGAGTGCTTTGAGTGAGTATTGAGATTGGAAATACATGTATTCTGAGCTTAGGATAGATTTGGATGATTATACAAAAAATTAAGGTAGAATAGGTATTAATAACCTTGGTTGTGCATAGTTTGTTTCGAGCTTGTTTGTGTGTATTTGCATCTAATTTTCATCTAATGAATAAAGGGATAAAAGTGATGTATACATATTAATCAAGTGTTTGTGTGGGGTATGAAATATATATAGGCTAACCCTAGGTGTCTTTATAATTAAAAAGATATCTATTGGGGATAAAAAGAGGAAGAGGGACAATAACACCTAAATGGGACATTAGCATGGGGTGATAGTGTCCAAACTATGGTGTTAATGTCCAAGTGGCATAACTTGAGGCACTAGGGACTTGGATGACTAAGGGAGGGTCTATAACTAATTTTGAGAGTTCTAGGGATGCATAAGGCCTGTACAAAAGATGGATACGTGTCTAAATAGGTCTTAAGATAGGTTTGGGTCTAAGCTAGGGATGGGTGGTCTTAAGTAACACTCTTGACACTCAAGTGTAATTTTATATGACTATATTTCTCCCTTTTAAAATATAAATGTATCAAATCAAAATGACTAGGATAAAGTAAAATAAACATACTTGGACTTACCTACGAGGCGAAGCCTATGAATATAGATTTGAGTATGTGAAGTGTGCTCCATTACACGTATTACAAAGGAAACATGCATAGATAAGTCCTTAATAGATATTTAAATCAACGAGAAAATTGAGTAAAGAGATAAGAGAAAGGAAAGTAATGGATGAACCTCACTAGGTACAAAAACTAATGCATAAACCTAGTGACATCCTGTGTGTGTAGTTAGTGATCAATTGAAAAATAACTTGGACTAAGGTGAATGGCTTACTAAATACCCATTTGTGGGTGGATCAAGAACTCAAGTCAGATTTGACTCCATTGGTTACCATCCATTTTTAATGGAACATAACCTATGAATAGCTTGGAATGGACTGATGGCTTATCCAACCCTCTTATATAGGTAGCTCAAGAACTCAAGTAGACTATGACTCCATCATTGCCTACCTATGTGTAATAGATGAATATATAACTAATTTATGAAATGTAATTGAATTTTTTTGACTATATTTAAACTATATATGATGGCTCTATGGAAACTCAAAAACTCTAGAATGAAAAATAACTTAGGGGCCTCTCGAGCACTTAGGTATGTAGTTCAGGGACTACTCGGTAATACTAACAACTACAGATGAAGTAAGGCATCAAATTTTATAAAAAATAGTGTAAATGGTGTCTAGGTCAATAAAATAGAGAATTACATGGATTTTTCCATTCCATTTGATCAACTGGTGTAAAAATGAGCATATATAATTAATGTGCCACACACATGCCCCTAAAACTGATATCTAAGCATATGGATTCTAGATTGAATTATAATAATCTATATATAATTATCTAAAACTAAAATGGGAGTGGACATACCTTGCATGATGCCCCTAATCTAAGAAAATTGATATGATTTTATGCAAAATTAAGTAAAAACTGATAATCTATAATTGAATTTGTGCAAACTTGGACTATACCTACTATATGTTTATAGTAAATCTACATTTTCCTATTTATAGGGATACTAGATAGTAGTACCATACCATGGATAGTTTAATTATATCTTTAATGTCCACTTTTAATGCTAACATCCAACTATGTTATTTTATGCCAAACTAACTTTTATCTTTATCTAACTATTTCCCACTATGTTTTCCTGATTCTGAGCTCTATATTCTATGCTTGCACATTAAAAAATTTACTCTAAGTGCATTTATATGGCTTGATATATATGAGAAATCTCTATTAATTCCCCCTCTTTTGATGGGAGTTGTTGAACCTATGCAAGAATTATCCTCAAAATAAAATCTTTGCTTGATATGTGTTAGTCTACGCATATATGATATCTACATAATAACCCAATATAATGTGTATACATAACATCAAATTTTAAGATAATATGAGCATAATATAGTAATGTATGATGTATGTTATATATATCATTCATAATATTTTCATGATAGATATAAAAATGTAAGCATGTGTATGGACAACACATTTGAGTAATAAACTCAATAACTACCTAGGGGGAGGGGCATGATGTCCATTAAGGCACACAAGGAGGAAGGGTAGATGCATGAGATCCCTCATGGCATATAAAACTAGAGTGTGTAACAATAAAGACACAAGTGTCATGGTCATAATGCAAACTTGAAATTATATATACAACACACATAGGGAATGTTAAGTAGGCTAAGGGGCCATAATATAAAGGACATGGGCACACATCATTAAATACGAGAAAAGAATACATACAAGAACATGTTCAAATGCCCACATATGCAAACAAAAAGCAAGTTGACATGGAGCCACATGTAAGGACATGTTTAAATGTCTACATACACAATCAAGTGGGCACACAAAAGGACATGGGCACATGTCCAAAGCATAGATATACTGAAAGGAAGTGGCATAGAGTTATAAAACAATGGCATAGTCAAATTTCCTTGAATAGATGTAAAAGCATTAAGACATAATCAAGTATAAAATAGTAAAGATAGAAATGAAATTATGTATGAACATGTGGTACAAATCTATACAAGAGAAAAAATGTACATAAATAGAGTCTGGAGTAATAATAGTTAGAAAAAAATCTATGTAGTTTGGGATGATTAATATCAAGATATAAATAATGTTAAATATGTCATATAAAGTATAGAAAGATGTAACATTTCAATGAAAACCATGTATAATATTCCCCAAATTGGTGAATGTATCAAATGAGGAACCTGTGTATGTGCCCCCAATGGGTAGATAGTAGTAAATTTGGATTTGTGTGGTGGAACTGAGTCCTAAAGTAATCTATAAATACTTGAAAAGAACTAGTGAAGCATGTATGTATGATAAAACCAACTATACTAAGATAAATAGAATATGTAGCATTTGAAACGTATAAATAATGTAAAATAGATGTAAAAAAAATTGAAATATTATGTTTTCTAAACAAATATTTGAATGTTTTTGTGTTTTTTGACTTATTATATTGTTTTTATATTTTTTGGCTATAAGATATGTACAAGCAACATGAAAATGAAACTATATACAAGGAACAATAATAACTAAAACTATGTAGAAGTGGGGAGGAATACTAACCAATTATCCTTGTAAGAGACTCATTATCAAGTGTCATGTATCAATCAAAGAAATAATGATCATGCATGCTATGTGAAAAGGTATTTGTGGTCTAGGAACTAGATGTATTGAGTGATATGTAACTGAAACTACCTATGGAGTAGGTTTAGGAATTTGTGAAGCTGACTTATCTTGCTTATAAACTATAAGGCTCTTAGGAACCCATCTAGTAGAAGATGTTGTAGCTAACATGGATGTTCTATGTTAAGAACTATGAAAATCAATAACATTGATCTCATAATGAATAGAGTAGAGAGAGGCTCTCTAGAATCTATAACATGTCTCTAATGCAAGGGTCTCTCTAATAAGGGTATCTATGTGAGAGTATGCACATGTGGTAACACTATATAAGTAGACCTCACCTAACCAAGTGGCTCAACTAAAATCTACGGTGTGATAATGGAAACTATACTCAAAACTATAATTGGTGGCTACTATGTAATAGATTAAGGAATTGGTAAAATATACTCATATGGAAGGTGATCAACTATAATAACCTAATTAACATGTTTATACTTGATGCATCTATGTACATTAGATGTAATAGTTTGAATCTGCTATGTCCATGGCCTACCCAATAACATGTCAAATGTGCTTGCACTAGGTATGACTAAGAACCTAGTTGACATATGTGTTGTCCCAACCTATAATGGGATCACAATCTCCCCAATGGAAGTCTAAACCTAGCCACTAAAAACATGAATAATTGTATTAGTTAGAGAAATGTCCTCCTTTGAATAACCTAAATGTTGTAGAAGTGTAATGGTACACATGCTAATACTCAACCCATTGTCAACCATGACACTCTAAATAGGATGATGATCAATGTAGGCTTATACAAATAGTGCATAAATCTAAATCATGATTAACAATATAATAATTTGAGAAATTTATGATAGGTCTAGCTAAAACTATAGTATGATATACACTACTGATATTATGTAGGGTATGTGTTTCCTCTATAGTAGTATGATAGGATGCCAATGGTGGATGTGCCTAATATGTATAGTGAACACCTGAAGTGCCTCCTACCTCATTATTTATATGTTTTGTAAATGGATCTAAAAATATTTTCATTGCCTTATCTTTCATTGGTTGAACTTTAGGTGCCTCTATAGGTGTGCCCACATCAATGATATTGGCCTCTATCAAATTCTATATCTTATGTCTCAAATTGATGCATTTATTTGTAGTAAGGCCTAATGCCCTATGATAGCCACATAATACATTGGAATCATACATCTTTATAAGAAGCCTAATCATATCAAACTCTTTGATGTGAGGGAGAGATATGACATTACATTCCAAGAGCTACTGTAAAACATGTGCTAGTGATTCTAGAAGATTTTTAAAAACTCTCTATGGAGGAGTTGATAAAGCCATGTGAGGAGGTGGATCTAAAGATATGTTAACTATTTCCTTTTGATCATTATTTTTTTTAGTGGGACTTATTTTGTATGAGGGATTATTATAAATATTATTAGTTGAATTTGATCCAGTTGTGTACTTTAAGTTGCCCATAGAGAGAAGCTTGACCTCCCTTTCTTTCACTATATGGGATAAATCTATAAATGATGGAAAATTCTTTGATAATATAGATTCATATAATGCTAGTAGTATAATTTTTTTGAATATGTCTTATATTTCTCTATCTACCATGGGGCTAGTCTTATTTTCCAAAATAGTTTTATATTACAAGACATATTCTGCTATAGGCTCACTAGATTTTTGTTTAAGTTGAGCCACTTGAGCATATGAAACCTTATCACTGATGTTGATTAAAAAACATGCCCAAAAAATATCTACCAATGGATTAAATTATGTGATTGAATAATTTGGAAGATCATAGAACCAATGTAAGGCATATTCCTTTGGACTATGAAGGAAAACCTAGTAAGAGCTAATCATTGGACACATATTCTAAACATGCTATGTGGAAATATCATAGAAGGTGATGTGGGTCACCCTTACCATCATACAAAGTAATCTTAGGTTCCAAAAATCTAGATGGAAAATAATTTTCCACTATGTATTGTGCCAAAGGTGTATGTAAAAGAACATGATAATATAAGGCATCGGATGAACTAGTATCACCCTGTTGAAGATGTAACACCTTGGCCTACAAATCATGAATATCATGCATAAGGGATTGTGCATTTGGAGAGGAAGAACTATCCATAGGAGGTGTTTTCATTGTTAAATTTTTCTAAGTTAAAATAGGTTTTTGTACATTCTGAGTTGGCCCCATAATAGGTGTAATAATATTGTTATCTAGTGGAGTAGAAGATTGACCATTATTAGATTTGTTCTTTATTTACATTATAGCTTGTAGAATTTGTGCATGATCATGGGGTTGTTACCAAAGTATATCTATAAAAAATTGGAAAATATAATCTTTGTTGAATATAATATGTTCATTATTAAGTGGGGGAAGGGTGTCCCAATTCCTATCTTTTGTACCATTTTGATCTTGATTGTATTGTTCATCTTCAGATGCATTATCATTTAAGTCCACATAATTAGGGTGTGAAGGATAAATTATTGGGGTTGTAATTGGTCCTTTATCCATGGTATAAGCTTGAGTGTAAGGAATATGAGTGTGATCAATATGATTTCCACTAAGCCTATCACTTATTCTTAAAGGAAGAGATATAAATTTTTTAGATGGCATATAGAAAATAAAATGAAATTGTTGCTAAAATAGAAAAAATAAAAATCCTAAAAAAACTAATAGAAATAGGAAAAATAAGGGTAAAAACCCTAATAAAATATAGGGATAAGGTTTGGGTAATATTCAAAATAAATTGGGTTCACCAAATGATTTAATTTTTAAAGGTTTATGGAGTTTAACCCTAGGTTGTTACAAGATTTGAGTATAGTAAATCATGGTATAAAATATAAAATAAATACATCTATTGATTTGTGAAAGAATTGAATTAATATGATATTTCCTAAAATAGTAATGAAAAACACAAATAATTACTTATCTAGAAACTGACTGAGACAAAGGATCTAGAAGTTAAAACTGGTACAAGAGCTAGTTTGAGTGTCACAAATAGGATCTAGGTGTCAAAAACCATCATAGACAATAGTTTTATACCTTAGATAGTAACATTGTGGCACTAGTGTCCACTTTTGGTGTTAATTTATTCTATGCAAGAAATGATCTATACTTTTGGGATTAGTTGTGTTTGAGTTTGTGAAGCCTATTCCTATATAAACAAATCCTGCTTCCTTATTTGTGACCTATTTTAAATAATTTTGTATGCAATCCCTAAACCTCCATGTGATTAGGGTATTATATAGAAAAATTATAAAAAGTGTGATGTTAGATATATAGGATGGACATCCTAAACACCCCACTATGATGAGAGTTGCCTACATACCAATACTATAAGGAAGGATCAAGCCCAACGTAGTTATCCCCACTTAATTGTTGGTGTAAGTGAAGCTATTATGAATGCTAGATTGAGTTTTTTGAGTGATGCTTAAGACTAGAAATATGTGTATTATAAGATTATAATATATGTATGCACAAGTAGGGTGGAATAGGGATTAATAACCTTGATTGTGCACAACTTATTTTGAGCTTATTTTTATGTATTTGCATCTAATTTTCATATAGTGAATAAAGGAATAAAATTCATGTATATATAATGATATGGTGTTTTTGTGGGGTTTTTAATAGGTATAATCTAACCCTATGTGTATTTGGAATTGAAAATATATCTGGATAAAAAGAGGGAGAAGGATAATATCACCTAACTAATACATTAGTGCATGGCGTTAGTGTTCAAAGTATGGCACTAATGTCTAGCTAGTAGAAATTGAGGCACTAGGATCTTGGATTCCTAAAGGAGGGTTTGAGACTAATTTTGAGAATTCTAAAGATGTGTAAGGCCCACATAAAATATGTATAAGTGTCTAAATAGTTCCTAAGATAGGTCTGGGGCTAAGATAGGGATGGGTGGTCTTAAGTAACACTCTTGGCACTCAAGTGACTTTTTAGATGAATACAACTCATAAGATCAAATAAATAAATACAATACGTCAAAGTATTCCCTAATGGAAACATATCTAAATAAATGTGATTGATTTGGGCCTAAGGTGAAGGAGTAACACTATCTAGGTATCTCCAATGGGTAGGTGAATTATTGATCAAGTCAAGAAAAGAGATGTGGGAAAATTTGTTTTGTTGGAAATAAGCCATACCCAGACCAATGATGGGATGGCCATAGAAGGGATAGTAACTATTTTGGTAGAGCACTCTAGTAGTAAATGGAACGTCTTAGGTTTAAGTCCTAGCTTGTCCATATGAGTTATAACTCAACATGTGATATTAGAGCCCAGCTAAGAGCCCTAAACACCTACAATGTGACTTAAAGGGGGTGTTTCAAATAAGCCACACCTAGACCAGTGGTCAAATGGCCATAGAAGGGCTATTATATTAGTTGGTAGAGTACTCTATCAATAAATGGAAGGTCCTTGGTTCAAGTCCTAGCTGGTCCATATGAATTATATCTCAACATGTTTGTAACGTTTGAAATTAAGTTATAATTTCCCAAAAGTTTAGGATTGACATCATCTTCTAAAAAAATTTAAAAGGTTAGGAATTTTGGATTGATACTCTCTTGTGTGAGTAATAATATTCACCTCTTCCTATGTTTTTAACTCCATAATCCCTATCATCCTAGTCTTCCCTTGAGACATACATTGAGGATCCACATCATGGTTGGTTGAGATAAAAGTATAAGCTTCATCATCATGAGTGACAACCAAGTTAGATTAATTTTGTTGGATTGGATAGTTTTATGGGTAACCATGTGGTTATTTTTGGGTAACAGACATCAAGTGATTGTGGAAAGGTTTTTGATAAATTTTCAAGTTTTTGTTTAGGGGTGTTACAAAACCATTTTGTGGGAGCCTAAGGATTTACATTTACATTCCATAGGAACATGTGAACACAAATTTTCCTTTGTTCCTTAGGGATTCTCTAAATAAATATATTATACTCCTTGTAAGCATGACTTTTGTGTCTAATTAGTCTATGAAAAAGGTAATAGACATTGGGGTGTCATACTCCTAAGGTATTTGGTTTTGTCTTTATTGACTAAACCTTTATTGGTTTTTCCCTTGATAAAAGGGTTAGTTTTGGAACTATGGGAAATGGACAACATATTGGAGTTGGTTCTAAGTTGGATTTTCAAATTACATGTTACATGGTGGAGGATGATTAAAATCAATCGCATGGATTATAAGCAAAGTTCTGGTTCCTCATACCTAAATTATTATTTGTGTTATTATTTTTCATGGGTTATGGTGGGTTTTGTTTATGGGGTTTGGTTTATTATTTTGATTAGTCACACCATCATTAGTGTAATTTAAATTTATAATTATAACCTTGGGGACTTTATTTTTAACATTATTTAGGTTTTCATTTTTTTAAACCCCTTACTATATGCCCATTGGTTTCATAGGTTCAGAAACCACTATCAATGCCGCCTTGGTCAATTTGCAATGTACTCTCAAGTTATTCTTCATAAGACTAATAAGGGACCTATTAGACTTCCTCCCTCATTTAATTTTTAATGGAATGAATAAATATATCACATAGTTATATTTCATCTATATTTAGTGCACTGGAAGATGAATATATAAATTACCTCTATTTCATAATGAAATGGGTAATAGATTCATTATGTTTTTTTAATGTGCAGGAACTCTTGAATGCCAATTTTAAGAAAATTATTCATGTCAAAGGCTTTAACAAATTCAGTGATGAGTTGGTGAATATAATGTATAGATCCCTTAAGGAGGTGATAATACCAATCAATTGTGATTTTCTTAAGGGTTTTGGATTTTTTTAATAAAATAACCCATCCTAAGGCAAGATATCTAAAACAAAAGTAGTGTATTCCTTAACATTCAAATTAGGGTCTCATTTTCCTTTATCATAGAATACAAATATTTATTCTACCTTGTCACCTACTAGACCTTCTAAAATTCAAAGGAGAAGGAGATCTTAATGCACATGTCAAGGCATATACTACTATTTGGTTGGGTGGACTTGAAATACATGTGATAGTATGATGGAAGATAATTATATGGAGTGGGGTGTGCCATTTAAAAAATAGGAATCTATACATGTGGAGGATTGACATATGAATGAATTACAGGGGTATAAATTGGTGATGTGTTATCCACTACATTGTTAGGAGGGGTGTAGCTATAAACACATCCAACATGATTATGAAGAGGGGATTGGCATGATGGAGGAACATTGGAATAAACTAGGTTGGGGATTAAATTTTTAAGGATGTCTCAGGGATTTTATTTTGAATCATAATTGATGAAAGGTGGGTTAGATGGGTCAAGTGGTTATTGGTAAGTAAATACTAAAATATGAATAAGAGAGGAATGACCTTGATTAGAAGCATTTATGTTCATCCCTTGATTTAGAGAGGCTTGGTTACTCTCTAAATATCAAATGTGACCCACCAAGTTTGAGATGAGTTCATTTGAGGAAGATTTAGTACAAGGTCTATGAACCTCCTTTATGGAAGGTTCAGTAGGGAGATGTTGGTAACCATGAGGAAATTCAATTTCTTGGTAGAGAATTTAAGAGGAGCTATCATATTTTTTTCTCATGGGTTATATATGTTCTAGTTTTGTTTAGAGATGTGTGAGGTTGTTTATAATGTACTAACTTCATCTTCCAAATAATAGATTCTCCCAATGTATTAATCATATCTATCAAAGTTTTATGGATCTATATTTTGTAAACTAATTAGATGCCTAGTTTCCATGTGAGGATTGGATCCACTCCCAATATTAATAGTATTATTATTAGAATGAATATAGTTTTTAGTGGCCTTTGATGGATCCCACACTTCATGAATCATTATCCTAATGGTAGTTTATGAAGTAAGGTTTAGATAGTCTTGGAATTAATATTATACATTTTGATTTGAAGTGTTATTGTTCCATATAAAAAAAGAAGCTTCATCAAGAATTTTTAACTTCTCATATATCATTCTATGCCAAGAGATCCTCCTAAATCATGTCTAGACATATTTGAGGGGTATATAAATACCCACAAATTAAAGGGAAAGAATGGAGAAGAAAAGAGAAATAATAAAATAAAAGGAGAACACAAAAGGATAAACATTTAATGTTAGGTTCACCAATTTATGTATACATAGAAAGAAACATGATAATATTTGAATTTAATTTATCAAGGTCTAGATGGGACAATTGAGGTAATAAATAGTTAGATGTGCAAATATATAGATTGGACTAGTTAAGTTGAGGAATGGGATTTTAAATGATAGGAAGTAATGGATGCTTGTGGTGGTAATAAAATCACTATACCATTTCATGATGTTCATTAAAGGTGTTTAACTAGGAAGAGACAAAATTATAAGTCCATATGTATCAATGATGATAAGATACCAAAGTTCCAAATCAATGTTAGGAACAAAAAAATGGGTGTCATTAGGCTGGATGAGTTTGGAGATTTGATCAATATTATTAGGTTGACTATTATTATTCAATTTCATATACAAAGTGAATGAAAATATGACTAAGCTAGTATTGAGGAGAAAAGGAAATGAAAGGTGAATGACTAAGCTTGGATAACATTGTATTGGATAACTTGTAGATGAGTGGGAATGACTATGGGAGGCTCAAGAATTTTTTATTAATCATAAAGAGTCGTAAGATAACTAAATATAAAGTTAAAAACATGTTTATAATGGATTAATTCTAATCTAATCTTTACATTAATATCAGTTTGTATTTTACACTTACAAAAATTATCTGTGACACTAGGGATAAGACTTTCCCTAAAAAGATAAGGGAGTTTTTGGAGTGTCATGAAATATGAAATATAAATTTTTGTAAGTTTATGAAGCATAGGGGATTATATTAATAATGTTTTTGAATTTATATAATTTTTTTTTTTGAATTTTGTATCAAGGTTTAGGGATCATGATCGTTTGGACAAGGTTTTTTTTAGATGTTTTGACAATGTTTGAAAAGGGAAAGAATAAATCTAATTTTTGAAAATAAAAATATGAAAATGATAAATTAATGAATACTAAAAAAATAGGAGACTATTTTTTTTTTTTTAAAATTTTTCATTATTATGGATGCATGCAAATATAAAACTGAAATTCTAAAAGAAAAGTGCAAGTGCTGATTTTCCTAGTTTTTCCTAGCTTACAAGATGATTTGTCTAATGGAATATAAATTATTTAACTTTGTTTATGTATTTTATTATGAAAATTATATGATATAATACATTAAAATGGTATTTTTCACTTAAATTTTTTGAAAACAAAATCCTAAAAAGCACACTTAATAAAAATTTAGAAAATTGACTTCACTTACACAAGCTAGAAATTAACTTTGAGAGATTTGAATATTTATGTATGAAATTAAATGATTTTAAGATGAAATGATTTAGTTTAATTAATATTATTATTTTATTTAATTACCCTAAAATAATGTTATTTTACTAATGAAATGAATGAAATCTAAATCTAACATGCAAGGTTTGGTTATCTAGGTTGTCTAGGTTTTTGTGTATGTGTGATTAAGCATTGTTTGTGTGTAAAAGACTATATATAATTGAAAGTAAGATATTTTATTTTTATGTACCTATGGTTATGTTTTGATTAATGTCCCCTCTGTGATATGCAACACTATGTTATAGAAGGAAACTAACATGCAATTACAAAATAATAAATATATCCCATGTTTTTGTGTAAGAGAGGAAAGAGAGGGATTTATTTTCTATGATTTTTTAAATATGAAAATGATAAAATGAATAAATAAAAATAAAATAAACTAAAATTAAATCCCCCAAATTAAACAATGGTTATGACCAAATAAAGACAAAAGATTGTTGTTGTGTAAAGCATCCTTGGGAAGCTATTTCCTTTGCTCAATGTGATCATATAACTATAGAAAAATAATATAACAAGAGATACAATCCTAAAAAATTGAAAATGTATTATGGTTTTTTATTTCACTAATAGTAAATTCTATGTTATTGATTTAGTGAATTATCTACTCCAAAATTGTGTAGATTTGACACGAAGATGACCAAAGATGGAACAAACCATTTAAAAAAATTAAAATTAGGCAAGATAGGTTTATGTATAGCTTAAAATCTCCAATATTCAATGAAAATTTTAGATCCAAAAATCATCTAAAACTGAGATATTTATAGAATAATAAATAAGATTGCATTTTTGAGTTTAATTGTTGATTGACTAAAGATATTAAGTTTTAGATTAAGGTAAAAGTAGGTTTTGAAGGGACCCCAAAACCCTTTAACAAAGAAATAAAGATGAAATGATAATGCCCACCAGAAATAACAATCCTAAAACTAACTCTAAATAGTATCAAAATTAGGTTTTACAGGGACCTAAAACCACAGACCAAAACCAAAAGAAAGATCACAAGTTTTACAGAGACCTGGAAACTCAAAATAAGTTTATAAAACTAAGATCCAATTTTTAGAACCAGTTATAACATCCAACAGAAAGGACTAGAACAAAAACAATAGCAACAAAGATGACCTTAGTCTTCTAATTCTAAGATCATCTTCACAGTCTCATTTCCAACCATTGTTGTATCCTATATGGATATTGCAGCTGATGTAGCAGCTTCTTACTGGGCTTTCTTCCTCGAGCTCTACCTAGTCCTCTTACTTGGCCCCTCCAGAGATTTTATTTCTTCATTAGCTCATTTTCCAAGGCTAGTTGCAGCTGCACATATGCTAGAAGTAACCTCCTCCATTTTCATTCTACTTTCCTTGATGAGCCTTCTCAGATTATTCTCATAATCCTTAAGTTTAATTGGAATATCACTCATTTGATTCTCCAAATTATTTATTTTGATGCTATCAGCTTCTTGGTTATGTTGCATTATTTCTACTTTCTTCTTCAGCTCCATCATTTCCTTGTGCATCCATGAATCAACTTGGAAAATTGCATTCACTTTGAATTTGGCCAAATTCATGAAGGATATCTTATTATCCCTCTGACAAGCGTCACAACTATCATCTGCATTCTCCTGTGGAAAGGACTCATACTTTTCAATTTGGTCCTCCCTTTCCATCATTTTCTCCTCTTTTGTCTCTGCAGGGTCTTTATGCTGGTCATGATCATCCTTTTTTTTTTCTCTAATCTCCATGGCATGATTGGAACCTAGAACCAAATGTTCCTTTTCTCTTGTCAAAGCTAGATCATCAAGTAAATTATTTGTTTCTTTAACACTTCCCCCCACCACAGTCTGATTATCTTCATGATTAGAATTATTTTGTTCTGTGTTGCCCTCTATTTTTTCCCATTCATTTTCTTTCTCACTTTTGTCTTCATTTTCTTGATAACCTTCCAGATTTGAACTAAAATCCCCAATTTCCGTCCCTTCTTCTTCCTCAACAACATTTTTCTTAGAACTTTTTGTACTTTCCCACTCAGATTCCTCTTCAACATTCTATTTTTTAAGACTGGAGGGTTTAGGTTTTACTTTTTCTTTCCCCTTCACCTTTCCATTCTTCTTACACTGTGAATCCTTATTTTTGTCAGAATAAGGATTTGAGACTATAGCATTGTTTTTACAATAGCCCTCTATAATAAGAATCAGTCCTTCATGCAAAATTGGTCGAGATTCCTTCTTTCTATGAGCAAACAGACTTTGAAGCAGTGAAAAGTGCAAATAGAAAGGGAAGGAAATTTTGTCTTTATGCCTAAAATGATTAAGAAAGACAAAATGAAATTTATGAAATCTTTTGCTTCTACCATCTAGGATAAAATACTCATGAATGTAGCATAATATGTCTCTCCAAATTCCTTTTATCTGCTCCAAATCGAAGAAATCTTCACTCTTTTCCAATTGCTTCTCCTTTGCATCCATTTTCAGGAATTTTTTGTAAGCTGCATTGGAAATACTAGTCTGCTTAGAGAATTTAATGCCACCCGTGGGGAGCCCTGTAACCTTAGAGATGAACTCCTCTATGAGCTTCACAGTAACACCATGGAGAGTTACTCTGTCATCAACCCAGTTTTTGAAGAATGGTGTCATAATATGGGGTTTAGATCCATGCAATCGCTCCATATAACTTACCACTCTCCCTTTCTAAAGAATATTCCATACATCCTTTTTGTCCTTCCATTCTTCATAATTTTTTGGCTCTTGCTTCCTCAGTTCACCCTTCATTTTGAAAAATAAACAATATTCCAATAACACCCATACACTGAGAGCAGAACAATGGAAGTTGCCTATATGCTGGCACATGCGAAATCCATGTTTCATTCTCATGAATGTACCTATTCAATGAAGGTAATCAATCCACCTTAAGTCCACTCCTCTGAATCATTAATTTACTAATCTAGGTAGATCTTTCCCTCTTTAGAATGAATGGCATCATAATTAATAAGTGCTTTGAGATCAACGTGCTTGTTTAGTGCATCATGCCATCTCACCTTTGCCCTGTTTGGATAGCATGATTAGCTATCCAGTCAGCAACTCCATTGGCTTCTCTATATGTGTGGGATATGGTCACTTTTTCAAACTTTAGAATTAAAGCTTTAATTTCCATCACGGTAGCCTCAATAGACCATGAACTTGAGTTTTTGTTATTTAGGATGTTTACTATATTCAAAGAGTCACCTTCCAGCCATAATTCGGAAAATCCCAATTCAACAGCTAGTTTAATAATATATAGGGCTGCAGTAGCTTTAGCAATATGACTATTTAACTTACCAATTGGGATAAAAATGGCATCAACTACATTTCCCATATGATCTCTCAAAATTCCTTCACATCCCGCTCTTCCCAGATTCCCTTTAGAAGTTAGGAGGGATAATGATTGATAAAAATAAGATTTTCAGTGACCTATTCTATCATTAGGGTGAGAAAAAATTGAAACAATGTATAAATGTAAGTAAAATCATGAAAAACATGTGAGGACTCAAGTCTCAGGTGCTAAATTTTAAAAGGTGTAGATTATGGTGAATTTATTGTTGTTTTCAAGTGACAAGTGACAAATTTCTAGAAAAGTTGATGATACCACCCCCTTTGGTAAAAATAATGACTTAGAAGATAACATAACTACCTCAAATTTAATGATTATGTCACAATAGTTTATAAAACCATCATGGCATAAAACACTAAAGAGAGGTAGTTTTATCATGATGAGAGGTGCTTTTGTCATTAAAACTGGTGATTTCATCCTAAATGAGGTGTTGGGGAATAGTTATTCCTCACAATAATTTGCACATCATAATATGAATAATTAAAAGATTAATAATTCATTATTATGGATAGTTTGTTAGTTATATTTGGTATTAATTAGTTATCATAATATTGTTATAAATAATATTATGATAATAGATAAGGATATATTATTTGTTGAGATATATTGTTATGAGTTATAATAATATATCATATATAGGAGTTTATAGAAGATTGAGAGATTTGGGGTGAGAAATTAAAGGAGAAATAATCTCCTTGAATAGAGAAATGATATTCTTATAAATATGTTACACATGTATGGTTTTATTAATCAGAGTGGAAGAAATAATAATATAGTGTGTTTAAAATAATTATGAGATTGTCTATTTTCAGCTTCATTTTTTTTGTATGGATTTGTGAAGACTCTGATAAACACCATCGTCTGGTATTAGAGCGAGTCAATGATCTATTAAATCTGTGAAGGGGAAATTATACAAATCCATTATTTATCCCAAGTCATGAGATATTCTGAGAGTTAATCCATGTAGCTCTAGGATAGATAGGTAGCATAATAAAGACCATATTGATAACATATCAATGGGTTGATGATATTCAACAACATGATGTAGATTATCAACATTAACTATGACATCACTATCTTCATGTTTTAAGACCATCTTTAGCATGTAGTCTTTGTGTGGCATATAACCTTTTTTGTGATAATATTACACCATGTATATCCAATCATACAAGGTCATTCTGTCAGATCCATCACTATGCATAGAAGCATTCACCAACAATTTTTCTAGACTTGTGTGCCTACTCATACTATCAAAATTTGTTGATTATAACATGAATTTGGTATTGAAGTATTTTATAAGATCTACAATAGATCTATTTCACCATCTAAACCATGACACCTAATGTCCATTCTATTTGGTACTATATTTAATGTATTATTCACTTAATTCAATCATCGTACAATCTTGAATGGCTTGTCTTGGACTTGACATTCCACATGGTCACTTTTCAAGCTTTGACCCTTGGACATGTTCATATTTTTAATACCCATTCCAATATCTTGTCCTTAGATGCAACTATGAATAATTATTTGGTTCTAAATTTCATCATTATTTTTAATACATGCAAGCATCCTCTACCAATTATGATATCATTGTGCATTGCATGTGAATTATTTATCCATGCTTGAGCCCACATCAGTAGTGATATGTTGTGATAGCTTAAATTTGCATCCTAGTATTCTATGTTGTATTCACCTTGGTCTATTCTCTACTTAGTTCAATGTTCCTCCATTTTTGGATTATGACTGCCTTGTGTATCATCCATATGCTCGTGCTATTCATAGTCTTCCCATATACATAAATTTTTCAACATCAATCACCTAAAATTGCCAATAGTAATCTTACTAGGTTTCTTTTTTGTTTTAGTATTTTAGTTCTCTTTTCAAATTTTATTTATTTATTTAGTGGTCATATTGTTTTTATTATTGTCTATTATTGATTTTATAAGCAAGTGAAACATTAAAATTATCTTGAAAAATATCAAAGTTTCAAAGTCAATAGTTAAGTCTTATTGAAAAGAGTTATTTAAAAAGTTGTCATTTTTTTGTCAAAATTATTTGGGTCAAAATTTCATAAAAAATGTCAAAAGAGTTAAGTTATACTTATGTAAATAAGTATGCCATCATTATGATTTTGTGTCTAGAAGTCTCAGTCATAAAAAGTGTCAAAAAAAAAAAAATTAATTATACACAGATGCAACATCGTCTAAGTAATCAGTAACCCATTAGAGTTTGGAGGACATTGGAGGATGGAGGCTTTCTACACCTCTCATTAGCCACTAATAAATGGGTGATTCTTGCTATAGTGGTATGTATATATATTTATATTTTTAGAATTTGTTTGTGTGAAATATAAGAGGTGTATTTCTTAATTTCTCACATAGGGAAATACATAAAAAAGGTGTTTATAAGAAACAAGAATGTGGCAATAGTTATAAGAGAAACTAATGTTGAGATCTAATGATCACCTTAACTCTTTATGGAGATGATCCACCGATGACACATCCATTACAGTCACATAAAATCATATGTTGGATGCATTCCTTTGCATAATAGTGGTAATGTGCAGTAAGATTACGTCAATAGTATGCATACCTAAGAGTATGTAGTGGCATATGATTCTATTCAAGTAAGTTCTTGGAGGTAGGAGTGAAATTTGAATATATGGTGTCCTTATCATGGTTCCCACACTATTAGGTCAATGTGTTCCCTCAGTGAATGGTTGATTTCAAATGTTCCTATTCTAAGTTCCCACATTGATTCAATTAATCTATTCTCGATAGTGAATGGTAGATAAGAATTTGATGTGTTCCTTCATTACTTTCATTAAGTCTTGTTAAACACAAATTACCATGTAAGGCCTATGGGGGGAATGTTACAGAATAGTTAGTCCTCATAATAATTTGTAAATAGTAATATGAATAATTATAAGAGTAATAATTAATTATTATGGATAGTTTTTTAGTTATATTTGGTAGTAATTAGTTATCAAAATATTTTTATAAACAATATTACGATAACATATTATTTATTGAGATATATTGTTATGAGTTATAAAAATATATCATATATATTAGTTTATAGAAGATTGAGAGATTTGGGGTGAGAGATTAATGGTGAAATAATATTCATGAATATAAGAATGATATTCCTATGAATATGTAACACCCATATGGTTTTATTGATCAGAGTGGATGAAATAATAATATAGTGTGTTTAAAATAATTTTAAGATTGTGTTCAGCATCATGATTTTTTGTATGAATTCGTGAAGACTCTGATAAACACCATCATGAGGCAACTTGAAAATTAAGGAAAAAATGAATCAAAAAATAAATTTCAAGATTGAAAAGGGGATAAGGAAAGGGTAAGGAGAAATAATGTTAGAGAGAATTGAGTCTAAACATATTTGTGGATATCCTTTCATCATCATTGGATTTTTTGGGAATGTTGCACTATGTTATTTTTTGGTGTATACAATAATCTAAAAATGTATTAATTCCTTGATTGGAAGTTTTAGGGAAGATATTAAGTAAATTTTGGGTTAATAACAAGACACAAACATAATAAAAATGCCAAATGGTGGTCAATTTTATGCCTTATACCTTGTAATTAGCCCTCATTACCTTATTTACATGTATTTTGGGTCTTTTTCAATCATATTTAGTCTAAAAATGACACGTGAGCACAAAAATTTGATTAAGGGTTGTTAATTATGTACTTACAAAAAAATTTAGGATTCAATTCCTCAATTTCATGTGTTAGCACCCTTATTTAGTTAATTTAAAGATTAAAAAAAACACTAACATACAAAAATTAGTGAAGAAGCTATGGGCAAGAAGAAGACTACTGCAATAATTTTGAACTCAAGCAATGGGTGAGAAGAAGGTGAGATCTAACCTGAGGACCCCACTTAGTCCATGATAGTCTTGATGGATGATCTTGAGTCATTAATTATCATGAAGGATCCTTTGGTACACATGCCAAAATTGAGTTAGGGTTCACCATCCATAGGAATCAAATCTCCTAAAATAAAAATACTTGCTTCATGGGTTGATTTGGTTGTCGGTGAGTGTCCCCTTTTTAAATCCTTAGAATATTCTTTTTTGGTTCCTTCAGGTGAGAGGAATGAGGTATGTCTTGAGATCTCAAATACTATCATATATAACATTTAATAGTCCTTTTCAAACTCTATTTTGGATAAATTTAAAATGTTACGCTAAATATAGACTCTTTTCTCAAGTAGACGAATCTTAAGTGGTGACCCAAGGGTCAAATTGACATTGTTGCTATGTCCAAAAATTTATTTTTTCTTAACTTCACCCATTTTCAAGAATATATAAGGATCCTCACTAGAGGTCCTTGGTTTATGGGAAAATCCATTATCAACCTCCAAAAGTAGAAGGCATGTCTTAATCTCGACAATGTTGTCATGGAAGACATTCCTATCTGGGTTAGATTGATAGAGATTCCTTTGGAATTTTGGGAATTACAAGATCCCTTGGCCAACCAATTTCCATTAGCCTTATGACCAAATATAGATGTAAACTCCTCATCACTTGGGTTTGTATTTTCATTCCAACTGATAAACCTCTAATTCATTCCATCAAGATTAAATCCAAATATGGGGTCTAGAATCAAAAAATCAAATTTGAAAGGGAATAAAAAATCTAAAAAACCTATGATGTTTGAAATACTCATCCAAAAATTATACTCTAAGCAATAATCCCTCATTTCCCCTGTCTCCCACATGGGTTAAGAAAACCTCTACCCAAAATCCTCCCCTCCATCCCCTCTATCTATAACCCCTCCTCCCCTCTCAAATCCCCCTCATTTTCCACTCATAATATATATTTGGGTCCTCTTAGCCTAGAGAAAAATTTATCAAATCATCTCTAAGGATCCTTAGATCCCCTCTGGTTGTCTTAGCTTTGAAACCCCCTACTATTTCTATAAAGCTGCCCAAGATTTTTGGAACTACTTCCCCCTAGGGAATATATTAATTAAAGTAGCATTTGTGTTTCCTATGGCTCCTTCCTCATCATTCAAGGACCCACAGAGAGATCCATCTTTAAATTCACCATGTATAATTGCTTATGAATCCTTATTAATGAACAAGCATCTAGTCCTACAAAAAATTAAATCTCCTTAGATCCTTTCAACTTTGATCAAATGCCTAGGGGGCATAAGCCATTATCCCCCTTTGAATGCCAATGTTAATTTGTAAATAAAGGGGAAATTAAGATATTTCCAAGGTCTCACTTGAGGAATAGTGGAAGTTAGTCTAATAGAAAAGAGGCAAGAAAAAAGAAACTAGCAGAGAAGACCAAAATCTTCAGGTAGACCAATGAACCAAAGCTCCAAAAAAGTCAAGATAGATAGGCATGTAGTAAAGGGTACACAAATGACCCTTAGAAACTTCAAAAATAATAAAAAATGAAGATCTTATCTTGGAATATAAAGGGGCTGATTAACCTTGGGAAAAAGAGGTTGGCAAAAAATTTAGTCATCAATCACAAACCTGATATTTTACTTATTCAAGAAACTAAAATGTATATGGAATTTTTTTGAATAATAAATATAATCTTTGGGATAAATATTTATTTATTTAAAATAAATATAAAGGTGCCTTAGGAGGTTTGGATATGTTTTGAGACCCCTCAATCATGGATGGCAATCGCCCCTTAGAAACTGATTCTCACATTACAATTTTTTTCCAAGAAATTCATACCAAAAGAAACTGGGTTCTCACTAATGTGTATGCTCCAAACTCTAAGAATGATAGGAGGAAATTATGGAAGGACTTGATAGACATTATAAATTATTTTAAATACTATAATTGGATGGTGGATGGAGATTTCAATTCTTCATTGATTCCATGGGAAAGAAAGGGGGAATCTATTCCCTTAACAATAACATGTTAGAGTTTAGTGAGTTTATTGCCGATGAAAGATTAATTGATGTTGAATTAAAGGGTAATCCTTTCACATGGTATAATAGGAGATTGTGTGATAATCTAATTTAAGTCAGACTTAACAAGTTTTTGATATCTTTGCATTGGAATTTACACTCTACTAGCTCACTTTATTCTCTTCCCAAGATTGGTTCTAACCATAACCCACTAGTGTTTCAAAGTGAAAAGATGTCTAAAGAAAAAATTATCCCTTTCAAATTCAAAAAAATGTGGCTTTCTAATCAGACCTTGGAAGTATCTCTTAAGGAATGGTGGAAATTCTTGGTCCAAGGATTTGCTATGTATATCCTGGCCATGAAGCTTAGACATGTAAAGAATAAACTTAAGATTTGGAATAAGGAAGTTTTTGGGAACATATTCATTCAAAAATTATTTATTGAGGAGAAATTTAGAAGATTTAAGATGGAAATAAACATTTATAGACTATCCTCCTCCCTCCATTCTAAATAGAAAGAATTCCTAAGTCTTTACCATAATCTAGAAGCTAAGGAAGAAATTTACTGGTAATAAAAATAAAGGAAGATTTGGATCAAAGAGGGAGACTGATATACTAAATACTTCCATACCTCCATGTCTAGGAATTGACAATGTACATTCATCACAAAAATTAAAGGAGAGGATGAAAACTAGTATAAGGATGAAAAATAAATTGAGATTCAAATAGTTAATGACTACAATAATCTGTTGGCTTTTATCCCTTCTTAGGATGCTTAGTTAGAAGAAAATGCATTAAATATCATAAAAGGAGTCATCTCCCAAGGATACAATGATAGAATCCTATCTCTCCCCTCAGATAATGAAATAAGATCCATTTTTTTCTTTGAAAGGGGATAAGGCTCTAGGTCGTAATGGGTTTCCACCATTTTTTTAGGTTTTCTAGGATAGCATTCAAAATGAAGTCTGTTTGGTAGTTTATGAATTATTTAAAGCTATAAATATGCTTCAAGACTTAAATAACACTTTCCTTATCCTCATCCCTAAGAAACATGAGGATAATTAATTTATGGACTTTAGACCCATCATCCTATGTTTTACTTTCTACAAAATCTACATGAAAGGACTATTTTTAAGAATCTAAATGTTTGACAAATTGATCATAAAATAACAAGGATATTTAATCTTCAATAGACAAATATCAAATGGAATTATTATTTCCCATGAAACCATTCATTTAGTGGAAAATTATTCTCGACAAAGAATGTTTCTCAAGCTAGATATGAATAAGGCTTATGATTGAGTCTCCTGGTAGTTTCTCGACAAAATTCTTCTCAAATTTAGCTTTAATCAGACTGTTAAAAACCTAATTTCCTCCATATCAGCTCATATATTCTCAATTATCATCAATGAAGTTCCTAGAGGTTTTTTATTATCAAGTAGAGGCCTCAGATATGGAGATCCTCTTTCTCTATACCTATTTGTCATTATGGCTGAAACCCTCAACAAGATTATCGATAAGGCTAGATCATCTAGAATCATCAAAGGAATCACAATGAATCCAAAAACTAGACTTGTCACCCACCAAAAATTCATGAATGATACTTTGATTATGGGAGAAGCTTTAGTTTTTAAAGCCAAGTTTTTCATAAAAATTCTTGAAATCTATGAGATTATTTCTGGTCAGAGTGTTACCTTTCTCAAAAGTTCTCTATTTTTCATTAATACCCTGATTGTCTTGCAAGAAAAGATATCTAAGATTATTCATTGTGTTATAAATAATATCCCCTCATCCTATATTGGTATCCCCATTTTTGATGGTCTTATGAAAACATATTTCTCGAATCCCCTCTTAGATAGGATTGAGAGAAAATTATCTGGGTAGAAAGGGAACTTGTTGTCTCAGGCTAGAAAATTACAATTTATTAAAAGTTTTATTTAGAGTATTTTTATTTATTTCATGTCCTTATTTTTCATTCTAAAAAAAATGGTTGATTAGATTGAATAAATCTAGAATAACTTTACTTGGAGGGGAATGAAGAACATATTTAGATTCTCACTTATTTCTTGGAATAAAGCCTATCTTCCTATTATAAATGAGGATTGGGGCTTAGAAGGGTGAGATTAATGAATCAAGCTCTCCTAGAAAATAAAGTTTGGAGGGTGATAAAGGAAGACAACTAGTGAACCAAGATCATCAAGGCTAAATACCTAAATTCTGGGGAGGGATCTTATTTCTTGACAGAAGATGGACCTAGTAATGGTTCAACATTCTGGAAAGCAATAAGAGATGAATAAAATGGACATTTAGTAGGACCCCTAGATATAATTTATATTGGCCTACATAATTCAAATCTTGGAGCTATCAATTCATTTCAAAGAAACCATCAGTCACAAGGTGTGGGATTACAGGGAGGACATTGTAGGTAGGAAAAGATGGAAATTTCTCCACAAAGAAGATTTGAGTTAGGACCAAGATATTTTTCTTCAAAATTTAAATTAAAATATCTAGAATACTCACATTAACATATTTCCAAAATAAGATGCTCTCATTTGAAAACTAGATCCTAGCGGGCTATATTTAGTTAAATTTGTATATCTTTCTCTATGGGATTAGGTAGAATTTGAAGAAAACTAAAATGAGCTCTGGATTAAAAATATCATTCCAAAGATCAATGGTTTTTTTGGTTATCTTCTCAGAACAATATTCTTATGATGGCTAATCTTATAAGGAGGGGAATCCCTATCCCCAATAGATGTGTGCTTTGTAAAAAGAGGCCTAATCCATAGAGCACATTTTGCTCTCATATTATTTTGCCTCCTTCATCTTTTGATATTTATTTAGCCTATCCAACTACTCCTAGGTAACTCTTGGTTCTATCAAGGATCTGATCATCTAATGGAAGCCACCTTGGGATTTCCCACCACTAAAATTTTAGTGGAATTTGGTTTTGCCCCATATCTTTTGGGGCATCTAGATCTTTAGAAATTTAATTATATTTGATAACTATAATCCTAACCATTTTTATACCTTCAATAGAATCATGGCCTTTATAAAATAAAATTAGTTGTACTTTACTTCCTCCTTTGACAAGTCTTATTCCCCATATTTCTCCTAGATTCTCAATCAACTAAACCTTGATATTCTTGGAAAATCCCAGAAGTAGTGTGTTGATAGATCTAAGGTTAAGTAGACTCATCCTCCTCCCAAATCATTTAAATTAAATTTTTATGGGGATATTAAAAGAAACCTAGGTCCAACGAGAGTGGGAGGAGTCATAAGGGACTCCCATGGGAACTTTAAGGTAGCCTATGCAAAACCTCTAGGGATCCAAATGAATAATGTTTTAGAAGTTAAAGCTATTTTATTGGGCATTGATCTTGTAGTAAAACTTGGCATGGAGTATCTCTAGATTGAAGAAGATTCTAAGAATATCATAAATTTCTTATAAGTCTCAACCCAATCTTCCTAAAAAATTTATAGGATTATCAATGATGTAAAAAGCTTGTTATCCTACTTCAAAAGAGTGTTAATCACTCATGTGTATAGAGAGGGAAATATAAGTTTTGATAAAATAACAAATATTAGGGTCCATATTAGCACTTTTACAAGCTGAAAAGGTGATGTGTTCCTTGATGATGCCACTTATTTTATTGAACTCAATAAAGGACATCCCATAGAAAAAAATGATGTGTTTATTTATGACTATTCACACCCAACCTAAGAGAAAAGATGCTAACATGTGCAAGTAGATTATAATCTGGTCACTTTTAAAGGCCTTACACACATGAATTAATTTAGAACTTTATAGTAATAATTTATTTGGATATGCTTTTAATACTCCCTCCATTCTCATTTTTAGGGATTAGGATATGAAGATTGTAGAAAAAGACTATAGAAAAGTAAAATGAGAGGTGATTGTGATCATTTTTCACTCATCTCCTACATAGATGTTAAAGAAGATGAGTATGTTTGACATAAGATGGAAAAAGGGGCTATAGCCACATACATGGAGTGGTTGGTTGAGCATGATACTACATTATCTAAGGATTTCACTTGTGGATGGAAGGATAAAGAGGTTTGAATGCATGTTTTAAGGATTTTGATTACCGAAGATCTTATAAAGGAGATCATGGGGATGGATTGCTCAGGGGTAAAATCCTTCAAGAATATAAAAAATAGGGAGGAATGTGTCAATATTTTATATAGTAAAGAGAAGAAGAAGCTGAAGGTGATGTCTTAGAAAGGGTTCATGAGGGTAGACCTATCAAGGAAGTGGCTAGATGCATGCTTGTAGATCATGCGCTATATCACCCTAGAAGGAAAACATATGGTAATATTTTCACATCATTTTATTTTTCTTAATCACTTTAAGGGTCCCATTATTATTCTCCATTTATTTATTTTGAAATCCATGTAAGCCACAATTTTGAATTACAAGAATAATCCCTTGGTAGATCTTATTCACCAAGGGTTGATTCTACTATTGGTTAAGAAGGGAGAACCTCTATGGTCAAAAATTATGTTGGAAGTGATTAATATTACCAGTGAACAAGAAGATTTAGCCAAGGAAGAGGATTTCTTCATGGATTTTGAGTCTAATAAAGCTAAGAATGATTAAAATTTTGGTACCAGAGATGAGTTTATGTAGGAGGAACCAAAGCTAAGAGAAAAGACATGGGGGTTCCTAAATCCATGACACCAATTACTAGTGGGGTCTAGGTTTTTATAAATACTAAGATTAATGATGTCTTTGAGAAGCCCCTTGATAAGTTACATAAAAAGGTGTCTATTCAAAAATTATTATGCAATGAAATTGCAGATGAAATCAAAAATCTTAAAGGGTTCTTGGTTCAAGGAAATTATGATATGAGTTTCGGTAAGGAACACATAGGCATAGATGAGCTCACTACCCAAGTCAATGAAACCATTCATAGATATGGAGTACATGAAAATAACAAGGAGTCAGAGTAGGGAAGGGAGGGATCTAAGCTCATAGGTTATAATTGGAAGAGGTAGGTCAAAGAGAAAGAACATGTAATTAGATACATGACTAGAGGAAAGATCAACAAAATGGACAATATTGAGACCAATAAATTGGTCTATTATTTTGAGTCTGAATAGTTGGATTCATTTGTTTCTCTTTTGGTTGGTTTAGGGTTTTGGCTAAAACTTAGTGTCTTTTAGGTGGTAAGTGGTTTTTTTGTTGGGTTCTAGACTTTATCCCTTTTCATTTTACTGTTGTGTCATGCTTATCTTCCATTATATTTTGTAAGGGTACATGACCCATTCAACCCATTTATTAACCTATCCAATAAAAAACATACAAAAATGATAAATGGTAGTTAGTTATGTGTCATGTACCCTAAAATTTTACTTCATTAATTAATTACTAGTGTTTAGGGCCCTTTTCAATCAAAGTTTGATTGAAAATGATATGTAAACACACAAAAATTACTAATGGCGGTGAAATGTGTACCTATAACCAAAATTTGGATTCAGTTCCATGATTGTAAGTGTTTTATACCATGTTAATTTAAATTATTTATAGTAATGACACACGAACACAAAAAAATGACAAATGGTGATCAATTGTATTTATTGTACCCCAAAAATTTACCTTCACTTACTTAATTACAAGTGTTTGGGGCCATGATTTATAATAGGTGGCCTAAAAATAACACACACAAAAGATTTATGGTGGTTAATTATGTGCTTGTAACTTGAAATCAAGATGAAATTCCCTGATTACAAGTGATAATTCCCCTTTTTAGTCAAATTCAATCTAAGAATGGCATGAGAACACAAAAGAGTGATTATCACCCTTTATTTCTTTGATTAAAAGTGTTAGGGGCCATGTTCATTAAATTTTTGTTTAAAATGACTAATGATGGTTAATTGTGTGCCCATATCCCAAATTAAGCTTCAATTTATATATTATAAGTGTTAGGGTTGTTGTTTAATTAGTTTTAACTTTATAATGACCCATGAATTAAAAACATGATAAATGGTCATTTATGTGTCATACACTCCATAATTATCCTTCAAAAATTCAAATACAAGTGTTAGGGCCATGTTCAATGAATTTTGGTTTAAAACCAACAAGTGAACACACACAAATAATTCATGGTAGTCAAATGTGTGCCTATATCCCAAAATCAAGCTTCAATTCATTGACCACAAGTGTTAATTTTCATGATCAGCTAAATTTGTTCTAGAAAAAACCTCATTGAAAGTTTTTGGAGTCATGTTTAGATAATTTTGTGTTAATCCATGACATGAACACACAAAAATGACTAATGGTGGTCAATTATTTGTTCAAATGTCATTTTAAGTTGGAATGATATTCAACAAGGCACCTAACATCTGTAATAGAGATGATAAAACATGATTATGGGGTACAAGGCATATAATTCACCATTGTAGACACCTTATTTTAGTTAAAGGTTGATTATTAGAATGGTTTTAGTGTTATTTTGTGCATATGTTCCATCATCTTAAACTAGGCTCTTATTGGGACTTTCTTTGTGTTTTTTCATTCTTTTCTTTCTTCTATGTATGATCATGTGCACTTTTATTTCTTGATCTTTTTGTTTAGCTTTCATTGTGCATGCAGAATTTATATTATATTTCTAACATTTATTCTATTGGGTTGGATTTGGTAACACAATGAATTTATCTTATATGGATTTAGTGGCCCACTGAATTCATCCCCTATATTTTTTAGGACCTTACCTTCTTTTTGTTTTGTTTATGTTTGGATATGTGTATATCAATTATTTTTTTCCTTTGGTTTTAGTATGTTTTAGTTCATTTATAATTCAAACTTGAGACATTCTGTGTGTGTTTGAACCCACTCGGAGGAAATTCAATAAGTATCATGAGTCTTCTTCAAGCATTAAAATGAATCCAAGTCTAGGAACACTCTACATTATTATGTTTCTTTTATTAGGGACCTACACCAAGGTTTATCTCCATTTTGTATACCAAAATAAGGATAGGAAATGCTCAAGTAGTTGTATTTTACCTAAGGAGAGGAGGTTAGCACCTTACTCAAAATTTCACTCAATTTCACTATATCTAATTATGAGCATGTGGGATTATAGTTGTAACTCATTTATAAGGTCTCCCAAGTTAGTTAACCTTACACTTGTTTATTCTTCTCAAAGAAGAAGAAAAACTATACATTTCCCCCATCGATTCTACATAACAACCACACAACCCTACTTAACATTTGAGAGTACACTTGCATATAAAAATATAGAATATGTAAAAGATCATAATACATATCTGATTGAAGGTTATATATGCAAATCGTATGTAGATACACATTCAATGGGTTGCAAAATCTACATGTTATAGATTTAGCACTATATTGAATTTGTATTTTTAGTTTTTGACAATTATATTTTCAAGGTAGCACACCAATCATTTCCATATTTTTTTTCTAGTCTCAAAAAATAAAAAAAATAACCAAGTGTGTCAGATTCCATCCTTCTTTGTCTTTTCATTTCTTGTACATGTTTTATTAAATTTTTTTGTGTTTTCATTTTTTTCGTGCATTAGAGTAGGTATAATTATTGTTTACACTATTATATAATATTTCTTCCTTGTGAAATTATTTTAGTTGTTTGTGTATATGATATTTAGCCCTAAACCAAAAAATATTCAAAAAATTTGGTAAACGCGTACATTATTTTAACTATTACACCTTTTGAGGTTTTCCTCTTGGGCTTGATTTCTAATTTTTCATTTTCAGTTTTGATTTTCAAATATTCTTGTTTGATTTGGACATAACCCTATGATGGTGTTTTCATTCACACTTTATATATACCCCTCAAACTTACATATGATTTTCATGCTTATGTTAATTTAATCATAACTATCATTCAATCTAGGGTTCTATGCCATATTTTCCTTTAGGATTGCTTGTCTTATTTATTTCAATTTCAATTTTTATTACTTCCCTGGTTAGGATTCACCTTTTCTTGTTCCATAGTTTGTGCTCTTCTCCAACTTTATTCATGGCTTATAGTCTTAATATGGATTATTTTAATGTGAATGAAATTTTTATGATTGATACAAATATTGATGCTAAATTTTATAATAATAGTAATGAGAATATGCTTGAACAATTTAGAAAACATATTACATAAAAACCTTATTTTCTTCTTAGAATCATGAAATTGTTACATGAAGTAACTATGGTACATATTAATTCTAATATTTTTAATGATACACATGCACCTGTTAAAAATTATCTACTTACTACTCTTATCTCCTCTAATGTTTTGATGTTTTAAAAGTATATTCGATTGGCTTCTTTGAATTAATATCTTAAGTGTTCTATTATTTTATCCATGAGACGGTAAACATGGTGCATTGAATAGGGGAATTAAATATATGAATGCATGATTTATCCCTTAATTTTATTTATTATAATGTTAGTTTTCATTCCAATTATATAACTTCAAACCATATTCATAGAGATATAGTTGACATGCCTTTCTCATGTGGCTTTTCCTTAAATTCAAAATTATTTGATAGCCATAAAGATCCTTAGGTTCACCTTCAATAGTTATTTTCATTTTTTTAAAACTAAGAAAATTGATGAAAATATCCCTCATTCTCTTCTCTTTCTAGACCTCTGACTCTGATACTTGTAATTATCTCCTTCATACATTCACTCTTCACTATCTCCTCTTGTGGTCTACTCTCTCTCCTTGGTTCTTGTTGCTTCAAACTATCAAATCCTCTTTTCTAATTCTTGGAATTATATTTGTGCCTTCTATATGATTATTTTATAATATCTCACTAGCCTCACCTTGATCCCAATCCTCATTCTTTCACTAAGCTTTCTTATGCAACTCTTTTCCACTTTACCCCTTCCTTTTATCCTTTTTTTTTTTTTGCTTTTATCAATTGTACATATGGGCAATATTTATTATTGAGAAAATATGATAATTTATAAAAACCATCTCTACATGAAGTTTCATTAACCAACTCACCTCCTAGATACTCTTTTTAGACCTTACTCAGACTTAATTAGGTCTCTCTTACTTTTATTTACATAGTCATTTTGAAACTATACTCAGAAGTACCGTACAAGGAAAAAACATTTAAAATGTCTTAATAAACATTATTTACCAACTAATGACCAAATTTGGTGACTTTTGATTGGTATAATCTCAAGATATTCATGTTTTCATCTAGAAACCCTAGATTAGGTTTATGTAGGCTTGTACATGGCTGAGACCTTTCAAAAACACTATGTTGAAACTTTCACCTATATTCACACTTTAAATACTTGAAATAGGTATATTCTACCCATATAAAACTTCTCCAAGTATTAAATCATCTCCACCAATCTCTAAACTCCTCTGATCATTCACTTCGACAAAATTTTGGCTTGTTGATAGGGTTCCACAGGTCCTTCAGTCCTTGAAATCAGGTTTACTCTCACTTTACACCACAAAATGAGTTAAAAACAAATATAATAATCAATTAGTAACCTATACTTTCTCACGTAGAAAATTCAAAACCTTTGATTGGTTACAAATAAAAATAATTCATTTTGTCTTCTTTTTTAGGGTTTCAACCATGCATAAAGGTTAAGAGTGATTTACAAGGATTAATTTGAATTGGTTAAATTATATAGAACTATTAAGACCTATAAAGGGTCTATACCATCACAAAACAACTCCTTTACCAACATTAAAATCTTAAACAAATGTCAAAGCATATAATCTTCACTTTTCTTCCTTGACTATGTTAAACCACATAGGGCACTCAAACTATAGGCTATCAAATGGACTACAGGGAAGTATTGATTAAAAAAACCTAAATATGGATTTATAAAATTAAATATATATCTCTTACCTTATTTTTTCTAATAGACAATATCACATTTAACAAACTTCACATTCTTGACTGTAACTTCACCGTTCTCAATGCAGTTCTGCGTCAACTTGTAAAATACCTTCTTCCAATCTCAAGATCATGTACATCCATTATAACCCATAAAAATAACACTCAAAACATATTTAAAAATATATATTTTACTTAAACAACTCATTTTTTAATATTTTCCAATGAATATTTACATTACATAATCTGTTACATTCTTTTATCCTTCACGGACACAACTAAAACTTCTTTTTTTGATTCATTATTCATGTCCTTCTTGAACCTCATACTTAATAAACTTCCTAATACTACCATATCTATGTATAATGACTCTCAAACCTATATATTTCCTTTCAACATTCTTCAAAACATATAAATACCAACTTCCCTCTTCTTGGACAGCTCCATAAATGAAGGGGCAGTTACAAGTCTTCTCTCATTCTTCAAAGTTTATTACACTTGTAAGTTGATAATACATCCATAAACTTAAATAAGGCCTCCTAGAACCTAAATAAACCATTAAAAACTTGGAAATTAACCAAAAACATCCCAAAAGTAATGATATAATTCAAAATTTCAAATTCTAAGTTTTGGAGAGAAACTCCAAAATGGCTTTCAAATATACACACATGATCCACTAGTGACTGTAGCATCCTCATTGGATCCATATAGGACTTATAACACCAAAATAAACCCAAAATGATAAAAAATAATAATTGAATACATTGATTCTTCAGATTGTCAAATGATGCCCTGCATCACAAATCATGAGTTAATTTTACTTAGGTTATTTCCTAAGAGATTCATTATTGATGCCAGAGCATGACTCCATGATTTACATAGTGGGTATTTGAATTAATTTTAATTATTATGATAATATTTATTAGATTGTTTTATCACTAAAAATGGACTTCATTCCACATTTTAAAGCATTAATTCCCTTTAACAATATCCCAATGAAGATATTTATGACTACATTCTAAGATTTTGATCTCAAATAAATTATTTATTATACCAACCATGCAATATTGAAATGCAATATATTTTCATGTGAAACCTTTTACTACCTCTTAAATATGTGCTACTTAACAAGAATTATCAATGAGATTATCTTTGTTTTAAGGTTATCACATTTGTGGAGTAAATATCAACCCAATCTAAGGATCTTATTCCTATCCATGACATTGATATCCATGTGAATAATAAGAATATATATAAACTTTTTAAAAGGAAAGAAAGACACATCCCATGCCTTCCTCTACAGGATCATTATAATATATAATATTTTCCAAACATTATGATACAATATTAAAAATTTTGTTTGATAAGAACTTGATTACATTACCACCCATTCAAGAGCCTAGTCTCCAAAATTTTCCAAAATATTAAAAAAAGTAATTATGTTAATACCATAGAATTAGAGGACACAAGAAAACATGTTTCTTTCTGAAATAAATTCTAAATCCTTGTTAATCATATCCAATTTTTATTCAAAATCCAAATGATGACTAATCCATCCTTAAAGGAAAATATACCATTATTTAAAATGAAACATTAACTCCCAAATAATTATTAGTGTTACATGATAAAAACCCAATGATGATTAGCAATGATTCCCTAGAGAGACATTATTTGCATATGATACCTTTAGTCATCAATTTTTTTAATAAAGGTCAATGAATATATAATTTTAGGATAGATAAAAAAATATCAATTCTATATGTATTATAATCCTTTCCTTCATGAAATTGGATATGGAATTGAAATATAACATAAGTAACACCTTATTTGTGAGTCTTAGGAACTATTAGTTTACTTACATCCATGGGTCCTCGATCATGCATGACTTTATTCTATGTTATGCCATCCTTATTTTTTTACAATACCATATTTATAAATTCATGGTTATAAATGATGTATGCAATGGTGGATAGTATTAATAGTCATATTATTCTTGATTCTCAAATTGAATCAATTTCAATTCAACAAAATATCATGAGTAATGAATAAATTATCAAAAATCCTATCACAAATTTGATAAAATATTAGCATCATATAAAAAATAAATACCATGAGGATTTAAATTATGAGAATGATAATTTTATGGTAGAACATATTGAAG
>JARHVA010008100.1:0-142500 GCA_037957365.1 Torreya grandis
AACTCTTCTTCTCAATCTCAAGTTATTTAGTAGGTTTTTTAAACATAGTTTGATATGACATATTTTGGTATTTTACACCTTTTCCTTGGTTTATATATTTCTCAATCAGATTTAGGGATTCATTTTATTCATAAAAATTACACCCTTGATCTTCTTTAGCATTTTGGTATGGTTGATTACAAGCCCAGTCCATCTCCTTTCCAATATAGGGTCACTATTACTTTAAATTTCACTTATCCTATTTTTGATCCTAAATTTATAGTAATTTGATTTTAATTCTCATGTACTTAACCTATAATCATCCTAAAATTTCCTTTACGTTTGGGCTTGTATCTCAGTTTGCACGTGCTCCTCATGACAATCACTAGAATGCTTACCCAGAAAGATTTTTTGATATTTTTAGGTCATTTCCCTATTTGGATTACACTAAATTAGAGGTTCTACTTATTTGGTTGGTTATACTATTGATGATAGTAAGTCTACTTATGGCTATATTTTTTTTCCTTGGTTCTTCTCTAGTTACTTTGGCTTTCAATAAGTAGTAGACTATTTCACTTTCATCTATAGAGGCAAAGTATAGTACATAAGTCATAGTGAGTCAATAAGTTATTTGGCTTTATCACTTATTGATAGAGTTTGGATTAATATAATATTTACCTACTATAATTTGGTGTGATAACCAGAGTGAAATTCATATTTCTTATAACCCTATTAAGCACCAATAGACCAAGAATATTGAGATTCACATGCACTTACTTCATCAGCACATTTAGGATGGAATTATATACTTGGAGTAAATTCTAACTTAGAAATAGGTTTCCAAAATATTTAGGAATCCTTTTGCATCACCTTATTGCCTTGATTTATATGGCATAGTTGGGGTTTCAAAAGTTGTCCTTGGGGGTGTTCATGAGGACATCTTTCTTCTTCATTTTTCATGGATATATTATACATGAGTACCTAATCATGCCTTATTTGTAGAACTCATTTTATGGATATGCCACTTTATTTTTGGTTATTGGTATCCCCAAGATTTACTTGAGGGGGGGGGGGGGGTGTTAGATTAGGTTATTTACTTTAGCTCATGTTTCCTAGGTGTTTTATTTATTTTAAGCATTATTTAGGTTTTCCCACCCACTTAGGTGCAGATGGGTTTCTATCCCTATGTTATGTCTCAGCTTGATCTTATGGCTATAATTCATCTTACTTACCTATATAAGTAATGAAATTTCATTATATTTGCATGTAGTTCTTGAGATATTTTATATGATATTGCACTTTGTTCTACATATCAATTTTCAAGTCTATGCTGTCAAATTATTCTTGTGACATTTTATTGTTATTTTATTGATTTTATGATTAAATTGAATTAATCATAATAAAATAAACAACTTATTGTTTCCATCAGCAACACACCCTAATTTCATGTAATGAAATAATGAAACCTCTCTTTCTCTTGGTTTTGATATTATTTTTTGGGGGAGTTTTGGAAATTTGATTGATGCTAAGTTATAAATGAATCTTAATTCCTATTTCTAATGCCTTAACATTTTGCATAATTCAGTCTAAGATTTCATCTATGATCATCAAGATATTGCTTGCAGGTTTGATTTAAGACTTTGAGATCTTATTCCATGATAAAGTGCTTTAGTATTACCTCATATTAATGTTATATCTAGAATTTTGGTAGATATATCTAACCTTTTGAGACTTTTATTTTGTTCCCATTTTAGCAATATGACTCATGATAATGCTTTTTCATAGTAGATTAGCTTAATGTTTGTAGTTATTCACTTTATATCTTAGGTAAATATTTAATAATTAGGATGATCTTTTCTTAGATTTTGATGAATTATATTTCCCCTTATTTTTTAATCATTTTATCACTTTTGACCTAGGCTTTATCCTATGGGTGTTTGTGCTTAAGTATTTATTATGGGAAATGGTTATTTTCACTTTGAAAATCGCTTTAATATTTTTCATATTACTTGGTCTCCATACCTTTACCACTTTATGTGGGGTTACTTATCCTCATGTATTCTAGGCCTTTGATGGCATCTCAAATATTTTTTCAAATGAAATGTCATGGTCTTTGGCTAAATCTATTTCATAAAATATTTTTCTTAGTCGGGAGTCTTTATCTATGCCTTTTTTCATTATCTCTTCATTGAGTTACCTTCAACATTTTGTATTAGTTTAATTCAAGTCCTAATACTTTCCAATTTCACATGATGAAGACACGTGTCTTCATATCATTCACCTAAGAAACATTTAAATCACTTTTTACTAAGTTTGTTAAGTTAGTTTTCCCCTGACTATTGATATTTGTGATCAAAAACTTGGGACTATCTAAGTTATCAAAGCCTTTAAAATTGACTAAGTCTTAAGCCTTCCCTCACCTTACTCTATGAGATGGTGATAAGTATCATCATCATAGAATCTTTGGATCTAGTATTCATAGTTGAAGTAGTTTATACAATAGATAATTATTTAATTATATATTGATGGTTCTCATTGATTTTTCAATGAGTAATGAAATACATTAGCCATTATCTCTCTAAGTTTTAAAGGCCTAAAATCATGCTATGTGGCATGATCTCATAAACCTAATACTTAGAGGGCATTTGACCTTGATAGTAGAAAAGACCACCTTAAACTATGAGACATTGAGATGTGTTGTATGTCATCATTTTATGATCCCAAAAATAATAAAAATTAACATTGACCTGATATCCCCGAGCGATGTGATCATGTCACATGGTATGATCATGAATTTTGGCCATATCAAAGCCATATATTGATTTATGATGGGATTCCATGTGGCACCCTAATGGCATTAGTGAATATTTGAGCCTATATTTGATGGGCATATTTCCATCAAATGAACATAAACCTTGAGATATCAAACTAATAACAAGCTAACACATGTCAAATAACTTTACCTTAAACTTGACAATCATTTTCCCATCACCAAGCTATCATGGTCTGAATATATATAGATTAAGTGATCTTTGTCTAAAAAATGTGCTAAATATTGTTCTCCTAATGAAATAATATTCCATTGCATAGTAGGATTGTAGACTATAGTAATCTAAATGTTTGGATTGATTTTAATGTAACTATGTTTACCCATTAGTTCACTCTATCTCATTGGTATTAATCTAAAAATGCCATTTTGATTATCTTACGTTCTAAAAACTACCTTAGGTGATATACATTATTTGATTGATTATTTTATTAATTTATTATTTTTTCATCCTTTTTATAGGATTATAAAAGGTTCTCGGGCCCTATATTCAATCTCAAGCCTCCACATGGCATCCCCACATTTGATCTTGGATTTTAGTAAAATGCACCATAGCTTAAATATGGTCCCTAAGATCATGTCATGTGGCATGGTTTTATTGATTAAAGATTTGGTGAATATTTAGTGGGATATAAATTAACCCTCATAGCTTTTAGCTATGTATGAATGCCACGTGGTGATCATCTAGGTGCCTAGAAATTTTGGTGAGTCATATGCCTCCATGTCTCAAATTCTTAGATGGGATCTAGGTGGAATCCATCTAGAAGCTTAGATCAATCGAGTATCTCAAAGGCATTTAGAGGTTTATATAGCCCCTAAATTCTTAGATGAAGAACATGTGGCAAGGAGATCAATGGTTGAGGATTGACACTAAGATCAATGGCCTATGTGCACTTTAAAATCAAAGGTAATGAGATTGAAGCTACAAAAGAACATGGAGCCACCATGTGGACCAAAATTGATGGTAAGTAGCTTATGGGACTATTGAAGGCCACATGACCAACTATAAAAGGACCAATTAGGCAAGAATGAATCTTGATGTCCAAATCAATAAGCCTAATAATAAAATAGGTGTATAACTCATTTTTGATGGATTGTCTAGCTATTAAGACCATCAAAACTACAATTGGGTTGTGCTTTCAATTGGGTGATGTAAATTGAGACTTTATAGTTGAAATAATAAGTATAATTTAACTTGAAGACACTAAAATTTAATGGCATAAGGGATTGATCCCATGATATAAGGAATTACTATAACACATATGATAAGAAACATCATAATGATGATGGTAAAATGTCTAAAAAATGGACAAGAAGAGACATAATATCCACCTTTAAGGGGGCATAGTTTTGACTACAAAGTTCAAAAAATAAAAATGACAATCATAATGGCATGATATTCTACTAAAAATAATATGGAAATCCTAATCTTATCTCAACTACAATCTATCAGATATTTAAATAATATTAACTAAAATTTCTAAATCATCTTGAATATGTGTAACCACCCCATTAGTGAGCTGAGATAGATGAAGACCATGAAATAATCCAATTACTTATAAAAATAGACTAGATTATCATTATTAAGGGTTGGCATTTTCTTGAACCAATCTCTACATAAATCATGATAGGAGTGCACCTACCCCTTTCTTACTCTATTTTGTAGTCTTGTTTGCTTTCTCAAAGACATCGATTGTACTAGAATACTTGCAAAATGTTAAACAAAATATTTCAATTTTATTACTTTGTGTTCACATAAATGTATTTAATCTTTGATTTATCTTGATAATTCATATTAGGACTATTATTATGCCTATTTGTATAAGATTAATGTAGAAATTAGATTTTTATTATGCTAATATATATACTTGTTAAGTTCTTTCCATTATTTCTAGAATACTCTATGCTTTATATACTTTTCATTATAAAGTGTTTTAAAAGATTTATGTGTTTTAATGAAAACCTTATGTGTATTTATACTCAATGGAGAAGATTCAAATTTAGAATTCATAGTTTTAGATGATTGTCTTAGTTATGTTATGCAATATCTAGCATAATTAGTTTGTTGAGTTATTTTATGTTTGATTTGGTCCTCTTTTAATCATTGTATGCAATGACTATAGACTGTAAAAGTGGTTATATTTACAATGAACTCAATAGATAAATGACTTTCATGTTTATGTCCTTATAACCTCACCTAATAAGTGGCTCATGTTTGTGCAACAACTAGGCTAGGCACATAATGATATAAATATGGTCAAGCATGTTCTCATCTCATTAGCATTAATAGGCTCAATTAGATCAAATATAATCCTCTCTTTTTTTCTTACCCTTCCCTCTCTTTTGTTTTTAATTATAGCATCCCTTATTCTAGATATTAATATGAATATAAATGAATAAGATTTAATTTTTTTATCAATTGAATCAAGTATACAATAAGAATTAGACATGTTATTAGTCAGAGTGTAGCAATAATCATATCAATTGGACCTTTGGTGGTAGGAATTTTTGATCTTAGAGTAAAACTGGTTCAGCTAATCAGTACTTTGATTTAACCCTCATTAATCCTAAAATTAATGAGGGGACATTTTCTCCTATGCATTATCCTCCACTCTTATCTTTAGACATTCAATCTCATGAGAGCTTTCAGAGTGGGATTTCAAAGTGAATAATAGTTGGCGTTAGAAAGAGGACCTCTTTTACTTTTTTTTTATATTTTTATTATTATTTGATTGAGATCTACTTAGACCCCACTACAAGGATCACAAGGTTAAAATCATAATTCTTACACTTATTATTTCACGTATTTAGACATAGAGGAAAAGGAACCCATAGATATATGCCTATTATACATGGTTTTGTTTCCTTTTTAGCCAATCTTTAATTCCATGAATTTCATGGATATCACCATTTCTTGGCTGGGTGAATTAGCCATAAATGTCTTAGGCATTCAACATGACTTCCCAAATGGAGATCCATTTATATTTCTTCCCAAATTTCAAAATGAAAGCATAAGTACTATTGAATAACACTTCATAACCTATGAGTCTAGTATGCAGGTTTTAAATGTCGAATTTGAAGATGTTACTTATAGCTTGTTTCATTATACTTAGGAATAAGAAGTAATTATTTGGTTTTTATGTTTAAGGCATAATTCTATAACTAGTCATAATGTTTTGAAAAACTATTTTTACTTGAGTTTGGTTTAGGGATTGACCCTCATGCTTTATTGTAGGAATTTGTTATGATTATAAAAGAACCCCTTGAGATAAGTAAGGAATTTAATTATAGGTTTAAAAAAAGCCATACCATGGTCTTTATCATCCTTAGATCTCCTAAAATATCTATTTTATATCTATATTTACATTTATAATAAGTTTTTAGAAAATAGCTTGGTCATGGATTTTGTAGAAGTTTTTCAAGTCACCAATCAATTGTTATGCTTAAACATAAGCCAAGTGAAAGATGTTTTTATTTTCCATAATGTTTTTCTTAATCATCCAAATATCTAAGATCCACCTACTATTTCAATAAAAACCGTTTTTATAAGAAATTTGATTTTATAATTGTTAGTTTTATCAATCATGGTGTGCTTGAAGAGGAAGATGAATTTTTTGATGATGATGAGTGCAAGGAGATTCTAATTTCAGAAAAACACAACCAACCTTAGTTTGTAGAAGAAGATGATATATTTGGTAATGATGATATCATTCATATTTTAGATTTATAAGAGCATAATCAACCTAACAAAGAGGTAGAGTAGGAAGATGTTCCATGTTCAAAAGAGTCAGTATGACTTAAACCTCTTTCCCAAACATTAAAACTAGTGAGTTCCAGCTAAATAAACCTCATACATTGGTTTGCTAAAACTTTGAGGTAAATATTTCTAATGCTTATCCTTACTCTAATTTTGGAACTAAGGGATGTGATTATTTTGAAAAAATGCTTAATAATTGCCTTAGATTCATGGGGAAGAAACTCAAAGAATGTGTTAGTAAGTATAAGCATGTATTTTCCATTCTAAGGACTTTGGTAGGAAGAACATTATTGTTTCCCACAAGAGGAATACATGTTTTCAAGGTTTCCAAACCCACCATCTTAACTTAGTTTATATTTTAATTTAGTGCATATAATTTCCTATTTATGATTTTTATTGATTTAGTTAGGTCTTATATTTTATATTTGATTTCTTAGTTAGTTTACCTATTTTTTTAGAGTAGGTTTGATTTGGTGTTTTTATTATTTTGATCCTATTTTATTTTAGTGTTCTAGTCCATCTTTTTTCCTAAAATTTCCCCTATCAATTAATGCTTAATAAATGGAAGGGTTTGTTCATGTGACTGTAGCATCAATGGTGCTCTAAAATCTAACTACATATCATGCTTGAACATTCCATGTTAGCTATTTTAAATCTCTTTGCATTTTTAGAATTATTGTGTCTTATGATTCTTAATGAAACACATGGATTTAGAAATGTATTTTGTTTTTTCTCAACTCCAAATTCACTCAATAAAAAATATCAAACAAACATGAATAACTACCATTTTTTATTTATCTCACCCAATCAATGAATAGAAATACACTTTTAAAATGGAAAAAAAGAAAAGAAAATAAAAATAACATGTGAAATCCCAATATCCTCGAAAGTATGATTTGAACAACCTCCACCACAAGATTTATATCCCGATTTGTAGTGGAGGAAGGTCTTAAGGGATACTAAAGGCATCTCTTTCAAGGTTATAGACATGTAGATGGTAGTAGAACAAATCCCATGCCATTAGCCCTGAGTTGAATTGTAAATATTTATCCCTCAAAATTTATAATCATTTATGAAGATCTAAATGATTGTATGTGAATGCAAAATATTAAATGGATTAATAAATTAAAACACACACACATTGATGGTATTTAGTAGGAATGTAGCTTATTGTGTCGTGTGTTGGATCAAAATTTGGTACCCAATTTTTTGAACTATGTTTTAATCAATTACATGTATATAATACCTATTTTTGGATGCATGAACCATAAATAATAAATTCTCTAGATATGGAGGAACATCTCTTAGAGAGAAGTCACCAATATGCCCTAATTTCATATTATGAAATCATGGAACCTATCTTTCTCTTGGGTTTGATATTATTTTTTGGTGGAGTTTTGTAAATTTTATAGATGCTAAGTTTCAAATGATTATTCATGCTTGTTTCTAATGGCTTTACATTTTGTTCAATTTAGTCTACACTTTCATTTATGAGTATCAAGATCTTGCCTGCAAATTTGATTGTAGCATATGAGGTCTTAGTCTATGGTAAAGTGCCTCAATATTACCTCATCTAAATGTTTGACCCAAGATTTTGGCATATTTATCTAACCTTTTGAGTCTTTCCCATGGCTCCCATTTTGGAAATATGACTCATGATAATGCTATTTCATAGTATATTTAATGTATATAGTTCTTCACTTTAGATCTTAAGTAAATCTTTAATAATTAATATTATCTTTGATTATATGTTAATGAAATATATTTCCCCCTATTTTTTATTTATTTTATCACTTTTGACCTAATAATTATCCTATGATGTTCATGTTTAAGTCTTTGTTATGTGAAATGACTATTTTAACTTTGAAAATACCCATATGATTTTTCACATTGCCTAGTATCCATGCCTTTACCACTTTATGTGGGGTTACTATTGACCAAATTTGACCCTACAAGTCAATTGGGATGCCTATAGGAAAAAAAATTATCCTTAGAGGGTTATAATGGATTTAATATTATGTCATAGGGTGTATTTTATGATTAATTGATGTCATTTAATGTTGTACTATCCTTAGTCATTAGTCTTTTTAGTCCTTTTATAATTTTGAGGTAAAAAAGGGGTATTTAATAACTTATACAACCTCTTAGGTAAATTTCAAGGTTTCAAGGGATGATTTCACACCTCATATGTCCTCTTATGATGTTGGTAGTTTCCTTAGAAAAGGGTAGTTTTCTTGAAAAAGGAGTTTTTTTACTTGTATAGACATGTACAAACTTCTATAATTGGGAATGTTTTAGGAGTGTCAATTGGTATCCCAAACACTTTTTTTAGTTATAAATTTGATCAAAAGCTCAAAAAAATAAGGAAAACCTCTTATCTCTCATTCTATTAGGCTTGGTAAGGAAAATCAGTCTTCAAGTTTGTACTTGGTACAATCAGCATGAGAGGTTTCAAGAAAAATTCTCTGAGGGGTGTATTTTACACTCAGTTAAATTCCATTTGATTATTGGTTTTAGAGGAATGGTATCTCATGCTTTATTAACCATTCGTAAGAAGTTAGATTATCTATTTTTCCTACTAATTTGTGCACCCTATAGGTTTTACCTTGTTTTGGGTAAATCTGTACAATTCACCTACTTATTCTATTTCTAGATGATGTTAGATCCCTCTTAAAATGATTCTAATGTTTTATTTCAATTTTTAAGCTGGTTTGAAGAGCTAATCACCTTAGGTTTGCAGACTAGTCCCATGCTATGTAGCATAGAGATTTCCACCACTCCCAAAATTTTTAGGTCCTGATAATGGTGTCAAATGATGGTGACGGATTTTTTCCATGTTTTAAGTGTTGTTTAATTTAATTATATCCTCATTCTCTAAATCATCTTCATGGTTTTTAGTCATACACTACACATATACATGGTCTACCATTAGAATGTGCACCTATATGTGCTCTTATGGAGGAATTTACATTGAAAATGAGGTATTGACACATATTTTATATCCTTTAGAATGTAAGGTGTGAATTTTAAGGTATTTAGATAAGCCTAGAATTAATTTAATGTCAAAATAATTATCACTACCCATACTCCTATTTTACTTCCTATCTAATGCAATTCAGAGTGTACATATACAAGTTCTTGAAAAGGGAAATCATAGTGAAATGATGTTATTTTGATTTTTTTAAATACTCACAAGTTGAAAAGGATTCATTTAAAAATTTTAAGGATGTGCATGATCATTGAAATTGAGATCCATCTTCATTGCATAACCACACAGTCTACTTATTGTAACTCAATGTGCACCTACAAGAGTCTTAGAGGATGACGTCATGCTACAACAGGAGCCCTAGTGATTGTTTAAAATCTTTATTAATGATATCAAAAAAATTGGAAACCTTGTTGAGGGTCAAAATAGTGCATTGTCCATACTCATCAATCTACCTATAAATTTTGTGTTCTCTATTTGCATTTTGGAAATAACCACCTACAAGTGGCTTAACAGGGAACTAAGAGCTCTTAATGGAAGATTTTGACTTGTTGGAACCCTTATTTGGAGTCTAAATAGGTTGAGGGACCATGGAAGACATGTATTAGGTGTATATTGGAAAATTAAAGTTGAGAACCACCTTATTAATATTCAATGATAGTATACAAAGACCTAATCCCTAAAATGTCAAAGCAAAGGTCTAGGGGTTTCTGTGAATAACATAAAACAAGGTTTCAATAACTTTTAAGGCATCCTAATGGCTTGGTATTATATCCCTATCATATTAAAATATATTTTCAAAGAATGAGGTCAAGAGGATTAGTGTAAGATAGTTTATTAGAGGCCTAAAGTTGATTACAAAAACACTAATCTTTGGCATTCATGTCTACAAGACTGTGACCCAAATGAGACCTTCTTCACCCAAGTTGAAAAATGGACCATGCCACGATAGTTGTGTGTTTAAAAATGGTTAGAGGGAGTAAATATGACATAATATATCATATAAATGGGATAATATACTATTATTTTAACCTATTACACACCTATAGTCTATATAAATACCCTAAACACCCACCTACAACTGACAGTGACCATATTTTCCAAGTTGGTACATGATTATGCCATCAAGTTTAAATGGTTCCAAGTAGTGAAAATATAATTTTATGATCTATATATTAATTAAATGTAATTTTATACTATTTTTGGTCTCCCATTAGAACCTATAGGTCCCCTGCTCTTCACCAATATGTATGTACAAGTTGGTTGTAAAGTTACCATGAGTAATGGGCCTGATAACATTGATGATAAGCCTCACTCCAAACATAAAGGGAAAAAAGGTAGCTAGAGTATGGTTTATAAATATTAAAATATAATTTTTTAATTATATTCAAGGTCTATAAAAATCATTAGCATCTATAGGATCTTATTTAATGTACAGTTAATTGTGTCTAACTCTGACAAATAGTGAGCAGATTTGGGGGCTTAAAGAGATGGAGAAGGACTAAGCAAGGTGAAAAAGTGAATCAAAAAATTATAAAATTATAATAATATATTATAAATGGATTTTATAAATTTTATCCAAATTTAAATAATGTAGGACATCTACAGGAGTGGTTTCTTGAGGTCAACACAATCAAGGTTTGCATATACAGGTTTGAGAATTCAAGGATGGAAAGGGGTAGATAAAGGGTTAAAGTGATAAATAGGATTTATGAATATTAATAATGATAATCCATGTATATATAGTCTTTTTATAATGCAAATCAAGCAAATTAATTTCTCAAATGATTCACAATATAGTCCACATGCCATTTTTGCACACAGTCAATGCTTGAAAAGTTTGCCTTAGAGTTTTAGACGTTTGAAGGTGCTAGAGAGGTCATTTTGACCTAAATTTCTATGTAGGGAGTACTCATGACCAAATTAACATCGTCATGTAATTTTATTAATTTATAAATTAGGTCACATATGATCTATTTTGTCTCATAGGTAGGCCACTTTCAAGCATGCATAGAGGTAAAAAATGGAGAAAATGTGACCTAAATGAGTGTTGGGTTCCTTGGAAACATCATGTGATGATTTGGGATAATTTAGTAACTTTTATTTAGATTTAAAAACATTAATTTAGCATAATATTGATGATTAAACACTAAAAAGTGTTGGTGGATAACCATATGCAGTCAAACCCCAAGGGTCTCAACTTGGCCTAGTTGGTGAATGAGAAGAAGAGATGAGGAGTACTTGGAAGGTTTTAGGTTTACTTGTTAAGTTGAAATAAAATATATGGTAACATTAAAATCATATAATATAGGGTTGAAACCTTATATGGAGATCTAAATCCTCAAAGGTGCAGATAGGCCTATTAGGCAAGGTTCAAGCCTAAGGCCAAATGGGAAATCACTTCCACTTATAGCATGAGATATTATTTATATCCTATTGGAGAATTTTTTTAGATTCATAATATACATTTTAAATATCTTTTCATGTAGGTAATTCATAAGGAAAGCCAATTTTCGCTCAAAATCAACTCAAACCTGTAAGAAATGGAGAAAAGAGCTCAAAAAGATAACTTCAAAAGTTCATATCTTTCATGAGACTGTACATGGATGAAAAATAAGCTTAGAAGTGTTGTCAGGGGTCCTAAATATCATTTTTGTCAAATTGTTTTGCAAGTTAAATTTTAGGTTTTTATGAACAATGCTTAAGAGTGAAAATAGGCCTAAAACCCTTGTAAACCCTTAGTCAAGACCCAATGGAAAAGATGAGGATGGGAAGATGATATAATGGCATAGTTTAATCATGAAATTTATTATAAAGTTTATAGGACTCTATTAGGATCCCCCTATCCTATTGGACTATATAAAATTGTATGGACATGGTATAAAATAAGCTTTTCTTGATAGTTTTGTGCATTGTGCATCTTATATGAGGTTTCAAGAGATGAAATCAAGTTTAGGGTAAATATTAGGAATTTTATTAACTCAATATGGTCATTTATTGATTCATAAAACCTATTAATTACCTCAATTATCTAATTCATCTCAGCTAGTCAAAACAAGCATAGTGACGAAACTAGTGAGAAGGGTGGAAAACTTCAAGTGAGTTGATTTTAATGTGTGTCTAATGCATGTAAGTCCATTGAGGGTATTTATAGGCATCATCCACTCCGTCTCATGGATTTTCATGGAAAATTGATGCCTTTATAGAGGCCAAGTGTGCAAGGTGCATTAAGGAAGTGTTTTTTAGACTATAGATGATGATAGATCATTCCTAGATGATTTCAGATGATCAAGCCTACAACCAATACATGGAGAAGCATGATTTAAATCCTTAACCTTCATTAAAATCATAATAACTATCCTTAATAATTTTCAGGACGTTTAAATAGGTCCAAATCATGAAGGAATTTTTTTGAGCTAGAATGAGAACTTTCATGCCACTTTGTAAGAGTTTCATGACTTGGAGAGCCACTTGTTCCTTATAAACTTCCATGGTTTGTCCCACATCCTCTTATCATGAAAAATAAAATCCTTTTCTCAGCTTGAAAAGTGTCATTATGAACCTTGGACTTCTCTCTTCTCCTCGTTATTTTAATTTATATAAGAACCAACCATTTTGGGCTTTGTAAAATACGCTCCACCTGAGTATGGTGAAGCCTTACTCATTTGAATACCATTTGATCAATAATAATACTTATTTTTGCCTCTTCATGACTATTCATAGTGAGCTTACTTGAATTTTTGATTTTTCGTAAGTGTTAACTCTTGTTTCCTTAGCATGTTATTTCATTCTCTCACCTATTTGTAGTTAGAAATCTTCTTCTTGTAGGGCATATGAACTGTTATAGGAAGTTTCAAGGTTAAGTGATCTAGTCTATTCACTAGTGTCATTAAAGGCCTCTTTTCTATTCCTCCTAGCTTAAACATTAATACATAACCTCATAATGTAATATTAATGTGAGAAGATGCATATTGGAGAAGTGTATGTTTAGTTAGTCCCTTGGTTTCATTTGTAACATGTATCTAGTTGGAAGTCATCATTTAATTTGGTGTATCACCTCCCTTAGGATAGTTTACATTTATTTTTCTCTCTCTCTCTTTCCCCCCCAAAGTTTAGGTATAGTAGTGATTCAAATTGGTACATCAAGGGAGCTATCCCTACCTAGAGATTCACCTCATACTTAGGCTACCCACAAGCCTAGAGGTGTTTCAACTGTACCACTTGAATGAGGAGAGATGAGACATCTCCTCAAAGTATAAAAATCTAAGTTATAATAGTTTTTGGTATGCCTGATGAGAATCTTAATCTAAGAAGTTGAAATATTTTTGGTGTTGTCTTTCAATAATAAAACTTTAGAGGCATCTATCTAAACATCAATGGTGACTCTAAGATTACATCAACTATTCAAGAAACCAAGGTATTCCTTTTGAATATTTTTGATAACCATTCATTTTTTTCTTTCTTCCTAATGAAATTTTATGGCTGACTTTGGTGTTGAGTTTTGTCTTACACAAGTTGGTGAGGTATATCAAGCCTATAACATTCCCTATCAACCCTGTCATGATCCTTACCAATTCTAATATGACTCATACCATTTCCATTATAACCATTGATAGCCTACTCATGAAGTGTATCAGCCATATAACCATCATTCTCCATATCTTGCTCCTCCTAGTCAACCTAGTCAATCTATTTCCACTTTAAAGCAAACAATTTTGGGTTATGAGTAGTACATTTTGGATATTAACACACAAAGGGGATATGGTCAAGAGGATCTTAGGCATCCATTGATAAGGTGAAAGATGTGTTAGATCAGGTCAAAAGAGAGTGGGAACCTATTGAGAGAGACAATTGGTAAAGGCTCATAAGTAAGATGCTAGATGTGAGTGGCTTGGTTTCTTCCATAGATGATATTATAAGAATTCATGAAAGGTAGCCTCACCAAACCTATCAACCTTAATATACACTTCCCCAATATTTATATCAGTCATGTTTGACTCCTACTCATGAGCCCAATCAAGATTATCAAAAGCACCCTTTTACCAATCAGTTGGAAGAGAAAATTGAAAAGAGAAACCTTATTTTTGAAGCTAAAATTGATAGGAAAATTGAATTGGATAATAATCATATGCACTAGTACATGTCATAAAAAAAGGACATGTAATCTAAGCCCTTATTTCCCTCTCCCATTACATCCCTATCTCAAGAAAATACCTCTATATATGAGAATCTAAGTTGGAGACAAGGTGGAGAATCCAAGCCTAAGGATATCCCAAGTTTCTTGAATACTCCATCCACTCCTCAATTTGCATCACCACCTAAATAGAAGACTTATAATCCTAAAATTGTAAAATGGAATAAGATATTGGAATCATGGGGAAAGAAAGAGGATAAAAGCATTGATAATGACTATGAAGTTGAGAATGAAGTTGATCCTTTGCAAGCCTCTCCCACCCTTCCTCAAAAGACCTATTGTGTTCCATGTCATCCCACTTGTAATCCTCATCCACATGAAGATTCCTATGAACTTTAATAAATAATTTTTCAAGATAATCTAGGCAAGAAAATTCAAGAGTTAGAGTCAAGGATGAAATTACTAAGTCAAGGTGTGATAGAAGGTTTAGATCCAAAAGAAGATCCTATACCTAAACACACCCCATTTAACCTCCCTCAAGAAATTGTTTAAGATAAATTTTATGTAAATGAAGTCATTTTTAAATGCAAGGAATATAACCAAGCTATTTTATGCCAAGATCTAACTCCCTTTCTTCAAGATCTTCCAAAAGAATTACCTATAAGTCATTTTCAATCTGATTTTGAGTTCTATGTTCCACCTCCACCAACTAGTTCATCTTGTCCTCACCCCATCAACCTTTGACTTGATTGACCTATGGTATGAGAACTTAAAGAGGATTAGTTGGTTGAGGAAAATATATAACTCTTTCTTGAAGAAAGTGCAACTCCTTGGTATCCTTATTGGGCTAGGTCACCAGATCTCAAGATGCCTAGTCTTGGCATCACTAAGAAGAAGGAAATAGAAGATATTTCAGCCCTTGAAAATAAATATCAGATTATGATATCTTAGACACAATTTGAGAGCCCTCAAGAGGTCCTACGTGTTGAATAAGAGGTGATCCCTTTTTTTGAGTCTTCTTGTTTGGTTGATAATGAAGAATGTCTTCATTGTGTCAAATAAGAAGTCTTGGATGAGGTCATTTTGGAATCTAAAGAAGAAGATGAAGGAGATTCCCTTGTTTTTCCCCTTCATGATGTTGATCAAAGAGAGGATGAGGACTTATGGTAGTATTTTGAAAACATTTACAATGAGTTTGAGTCTCTCAATGGGTTTACAACTTCTTTGGAACTGATTACAAGTGATGGTAAGCAAGATTAAATTTTTAAAAATGTCATAGATGAGCAAGATAAAAGTTCACATCAACCTTTCAATCTCAAAACAAGTTTCTATTATCCTAAATATTCCAAGGAGCAAGAAATCATTCTTCTTGTAATCATGCCTATAAAGAAGATGTAAGATGATCATGAGAAAGAGAGTGGGCATCAATATGAAGTATGTGTAAAAGACCAAGAGGAATAATTTTACATTGGTGACCTATTTGAATATGGTTTACTTGAGAACATAACAAGTGAAGTGCCGAGAAGAAGGCCTGATCTACCAAGTGTTCAATCCAAAGAGCAACATACTTGACACCATGATTCATCTCACCAAGAAGGAGATTCAAGAAAATTTACTTTTGATCCTAGAAAGGGAGGTGTGCTTGATTATTATTGGTATATATTTGTTTTCATCCTATTTTTCCTAAGTGATTGGAGCACATGTGTTTCTTGTTAATTTGTTTGCTTGGAGTTGTGTGTGTCCTTTGTTTTATGTGGTTGAGGTAGTTAAGTGGTCTTGTATCAATCAAAGCTTGTGATCAATGGTAAAATATCTCTTTTTTAATTTCAAACTTTATATGAATCCCTAAGCCTAATGGACTGATAATGTAATTGGTCTAGTTAGTATAGTAGGCATACTACCCCTATGAATCACCAATTTGTTAACCAAATTTGACCCTACAGGTAAAATTGGGACCCCTATAGGAATTTTTTTATCTTTGTATGGTTATATGGTATTTAATATTATGTCATAGGGTGTATTTTATGATTAATTTATGTCATTTAATGTTGTACTATCCTTAGTCATTAGTATTTTTAATCCTCTTTTTCATTTTGAGTCATTATGAGGTTAAAAAGGGGCATTTAATGACTTATATGGCCCCATAGGGAAATGTGAAGGTTTTAAGGGATGATGTCACACCAAATGTGTCCTATTATGTCTTAATTAACTATTAATAAATAATAAATTGGTAGGTTCCTTAGAAAAAGGGTGGTTTTCTTGAAAAAGGAGGAGTTTTCTTGAGTTGTACAGAATTGTATGGACTTATACATTTGGGTAAATTTAAAGAGTTTCCCTTGATTTTTAAATGATTATTTTGATTTTAAGATCATAAAAATTAAGAAAATTGCTTATATCTCCTTCCATTAGGTGTGGCAAGCAAAAGTAGTCTTCAAGTTTTTACTTGTTATTGTCAGCATGAGAGGTTTTAAGAAAAATGATCTTGGGGGTGTATTATAAAATAATTCAAATTAAATTTGGTTTTTATTTAAAAATTAATGGTGTCCTTTGCTTTATGAACCATTCTTAAGAAGTTAGAGTATCTAGTTTTCCTACTAGTTTATGCACTCTATAGATTTTTCCTTGTTTTGGGTAAATCCATACAATTCACCTACTTATGTTGTTTCTAGATGATGTTGGATCCATCATAAAATTATTATAATTCTTGGTTTCAATTTTTAAGTTGGTTTTAAGAGCTAATCACCTTAGGTTTACAGACTAGTCCCATGCTATGTGGTAGGTAGATTTCCACCACTCACAACATTCTTAGGTCATGGTAATGGTGTCAAATGATGGTGATGGATGGTGTCCATGTTTTAATTGTTTTTTAATTTCATTTTATCCTCATTATAAAAATAATATTCATGGTTTGTAGTCATAAACTATACATACACATAGTTTGCCATTGGAATGTACACCTATAAGTGTTCTTATGGATGAATTCATGTTAAAAATGAGGTATTAACACATGTTTCAGATAATTTAGAATGTGAGGGGTTAATTTTCAGGTATTTGGATAAGATTAGAATTAATTCAAGGTCAAAATAATGCTCACTACCCATACTCCTCTTCTACTACATCTCCAATGCAACTCAAAGTGTACATATATAAGTGTTTGAAAAGGGAAATCACATTGAAATGATTTATTTTTATTTTTTTTTAAATATTCAAAATTTTAAGATAATTAATTTAAAAATTTGAAGGAGGTGCATGATTATTGAAAGTGAGATACATCTTCACTACCTAAACACACAGTCTACATGTTGTAACTCAATGTAGACCTACAAGAGTCTTAGATGATGACATAATACTGGAACAAGAGTCATAATGGTTGTTTAAAATAATTATTAATGATATAAAAACATTTGGAAACCTTTTTGAGGGTAAAAATAGTGAATTATCCATAATCATTAGTCTACCTATAAATTTTGTGTTCTTTGTCTACATTGTGGAAATAACCACCTACATGTGGCTTAACAGGGGACTAAGAGCTCTTAATGGGGTATTTTAACATGTTGGAACCTTTATTTGGAGTATTAATAGGTTAAGGGACCATGTCAAACCTTTCCTAGGTGTATATTGGAAAATTCAAGTTAAGAACCACCTTCTAAAGATTCAATGATAGTATATAGGGACCTAATCCCTTAAATGTCAATGCAGAGGTCTAGGGTTTTTTGTCAATAGCATACAACAAGGTTGTAATAACTTCTAAGGAATAATAATGGATTATTATTATATTAATATCATATTAAAATATCCATATAAATAATTAGGTCAAGAGGATTAGTGGAAGATAGTTGATGAGAGGCCTAAAATTGCCTACAAAAACACTAAACTCAAGCATTGATGTCTATAGGATTGTGACCCAAATGAGACCTTCACCCAAGTTTAAAAATGGACCTTGCCACAATAGTCGAGTGTTTAAAAATGTTTTTATGGAATAATTATGACCTAATATATCATATAAAGGGTATAATATATTTTTATTTGAATCTCTTCCACACCTATAGTACATAGAAATAGCCTAAACACCCACCTACAACTGACAGTAACCCTATTTTCCAAGTTGGTACATCATTATTCCATCAAGTTTCAATATTTATAGGTAGTGAAAAGATATTTTTATGATATATAGGTTAATTAAAGTGAAATTTATATATTTTTTTAGTCTCCCATTAGCACCTATAGGTCCCCTATTCTTCACAAATATATACCTATAGGCTAACTATAGGGATACCATGAGTAATGGGCCTAATAACTTTGGTGATAAGCCTCACTCAAGACATAAAGGGAAAAAATATAGTGTTAAGAATGGGATATACTGAGATGGGGGGGTGAATCAGTATATCATATATCTTATAAATCTTTTCCTTAACCAAATTCCACTTAATCAAACATTCAAGATATGTAATAAAACTCAAATAATAAACACCACACAAGATAGAGAGAGACACCAGATATAACATGGAAACCCAATGTGGGAAAAACGATGAAGAAGAATCTTAAGTATATGAATGAGCACCAACCCAAATAATATTCACAAGCACTAACTTGTAGGAGCATGAATCCCTTTGTTGAGCACCAACCCATAAGAGCAATAACCCAGTATAAATTTATGAGCACTGACCCACAAGAGCACCAACCCCTTTTTTGAGCACCAAACTATCAATAATTTGTGAGCACCAACCCATAGGAGCACCAACCCCTTTGCTAAGCACCAACCCACAAGAGCACCAACCCCTTTGCCAAGCTCCAACCTAATAACAATTCATGAGCACCAACCCATAGGAGTGTCAAACCCTTTCTTGAGCACTAACCCATAGGAGCACCAACCCCTTTATGTATACCACACACCTATCTCTCAATGTTGCTATCTCAATAAATGATAGTTCAATACAACATCTCTTTCCTCTCTCTCACCTTTGCTCTTCTAAGCTAGATATAACAAATACAAATCATATTCATCTCTCATAATTGCTCTTCTAAGCTAGATATTACAATATCAAATCAACCTCTATCTCACATATTACAAACATCTTCTCAAGCCTTTATTTATAGCTTTCCAAATGACCTTTGGTATTCCCCTTTTGTGACCCTTCAATCCTCATGTAAAATTGCACCAAACTTGTATGACCATTCATATTATTGCATTTGAAAAGTCATGTGGTGACCCTTCATGACCAAAAATGTCCTTCCCACTTTTGTCATTATCTTGGTGACTTTTCGTATTCCTCAAAGTGTCCCTTCATGAGAAATTGCAACCTTCCTCTTTTGTCTTCACTTGGTGACTCTTGGAATTCCCCAAGATGACTCTTCATGGGAAAATGCATCCCATCCTTCCTTTATCTTTAACCCGTGGCTCTTTGACTTCTCCATGGGCCCTTATTTTGTCTCATATGCAACCAAAAATATATTTGTTAATATTAAATAAATATTAACTCACATTAGCAAAGATATGTCTATCAAAAATAACATTAAATGCAATGGGGCATTTATCACAAATAATGATAGACCTTTGACATCAATGACAATATTTCCAACAATCTCCCCCTTTGTCATTGATGGCAACCTCAATCTTGAAACTACCACATCTTGTCACCTACACATACTATCATCTAAAAACATATAGTAACTCCCCCTTATTGTAGTAACTTGTACCTATTCCCTGTACCTATTTTTGCACTTGTACTTGTACCTATTATTCTCCCCCTTTGACATCAATGGCAAAGGGCCTACTTGGAGCTAAACCTTAGCTTCCCCTCAACTGATGCTAAAAATCAATGGCAAGTAGTAAAATAAATTACTCCCAACTCCTCTTATAGATATTTGAATGTGTCCTTTGATTGTGCCTTTGAGAAGATATCTGATAATACATATAAATCTTTACCTATCCTTTGAGAATCTACAATCAACTCATTTAAATATATTTTTTTCAACCTCACAACCTTTTGCATGAAACTTTAATGTATATCCCTAATCACATATTTGAATAACACTCAATAGATTATGCTTAATACCTTTTTCATATAAAACATTCTTAGTCTTGGTTTTATCATAATCCAAACTCAAAGTACCTTTTTTGGCTATCTTGGTAGTGGTTTTATCTATGAATCTCACTGTGCCACCATTGATCTACTTTACTCTTATCTCCTATCATATGCCTCACACATCTGATATCAACGAACCATGGCTGATCTTTATTTCTTACATGTAAAGCTGTTTACACCAACATAGAATCTTCAGGGTGTTTATTCTGCCATGAACATGTCTGAACCTTCTTCTTGATGAATGGAGCTTTGAAACTCTGATCCTTCTTCATTGAATTTGCATGAGTATTCTTTTCCTTCTTTCTGAAACTATTATCTCTTTCTCAACATTCTAATTTCTTATGACCATAATCATTTGAAACACTGCATATGCAAGAATCATTCTAATAGCCTCAAACCATAATACTGATGGAACATTTTCTTCAAAAATCTATTCCCTCAAAAGATATACAAATTAATCTACCAACTCACCTTCTTGTCATGCAACATAGCCAAGACCCAATAACATCCACCATGCTTCAATTTTTCTTAAAAGTGTCTCCTTGAAGCCTAGAAGAGACACCCCACACAAAAGGGTCCTAGAAATAAATCTCAGGAGATTCCCACATCTCCTCTATTTCTTCCTTGATCTTCTTATGTTTTTCTTTTAGAATACATTTAATCATGTCTAACATTTTTAACCTACTAACCTTATCATTTACTATGTTTTTCATCTTCTCATCTTTTGCAACTATCTTATCTTGACAAAGCTCATGCTCAAATGTAACAAGAGATTCTGCACAATCCTTCCTATCTAATTCTTTATCTACTATAACAAGTAATTTATTTTCACTCTTAAGCTCAACCTGATCATCCTTTATTATTTTAGGTCTCCAAACCTTAATTTGACTCTTCTCATATCTTTTAGGGGATATATAACCTTTGACATACTTTGAAGATCTCTTTACTTGTTTTGGACATAATTTAGCAATATGTCCAACCTTATGACAATAAAACCAAACAATATTTCTCATAACTTTTTCTTGAATGTGACTGAGATCTCCCTTTGACTGATTACTTCTCCTCATATAGTCTCTTGCCCTATGACCAACATGATGACAAATAAAACAATGGCCATGAAAAGAATTTGAAAACATAAAAGCATTGGGCTGCCTGATTGGCTTCTATGATTTGTCTTCAAAACCTACATCCTTCTTTCCTTAGACTAATATTTCATGCTCTTTCTCAACCTTGATTATAAGCTTCTCATGATTATCCTTTAAAGAACCTAACTCAACCTTTAACTGATTACACTCTTCTTCTTTTGATGTTAAAATTGAATTTTCAACCTCTAATTGATTCTTAAGATCCTGAATAAATATTTTATTTTCTTTTCTTTCTATAGCCAACTTAGAATCCAAGATACACACCCATTTTTTAAGAGCTTTAACCACAGATTTCAACTCTTTATTCTCCTTCTTCAACTACTTGGCCATCTTATGCTTTTCTTTGATCTACCTTCAAACTGTTGAACTCTTTGTGAAGGAACCTGATCTGATACCAATTGTTAAGCATGGGATATACTAAGAGGGGGGATGAATCAATATATCATATATATTATAAATATTTTCCTTAACCAAATTCCACTTAATCAAACATTTAAGATATGCAATAAAACTCAAACAATAAACACCACACAATATAGAGAGACACCAAATATAACATGGAAACCCAATGTGGGAAAAACCATGGAGAACAATATCAAGTATATGAATGAGTACCAACCCAAATAATATTTTCAAGCACTAACTTGCAAGAGCACTAACCCCTTTACTAAGCACTAGCCTAGCAACTATTTTTTATCACCAACCCATAGGAGTACCAACCCCTTTGCCAAGCACCAACCCAACAATAATTTGTGAGCACCAACCCACAAGAGCACCAACCCTTTACCAAGCACCAACCTAGAAAAAATTCATGAGAACCAACCCACAAGAGCACCAACCCCTTTGCCGAGCACCAACCCAGCAATAATTCATGAGCACCAACCCACAGGAGCACCAACCCCTTTGCTGATTACCAATCCAACAATAATTCGTGAGCACCAACCCACAGGAGCACAAACCCCTTTGTGTATGCCACACACCTATCTATAAATATTTCTATCTCAACAAATGATAGTTCAATACAACATCTCTTTCCTCTCTCTCACCTTTGCCATTCTAAGCTAGATATACCAAATACAAATCATATTCATCTCTCACAATTGCTCTTCTAAGATAGATATTACAATATCAAATCAACATATATCTCACATATTAAAAATGGCTTCTCAAGCCTTTATTTATATCTTTCCAAATGACCTTTGGCCTTCCCCCTTTGTGATCCTTCAATCCTCATAGAAAATGGTGCCAAACTTGTATGACCCTTTATATTCTTGCCTTTGAAAAGTCATGTGGTGACCCTTCATTACCAAAAACATCCTTCCCACTTTTGTCCTCATCTTGGTGACTTTTCATATTCCTCAAAGTGTCCCTTCATGAGAAATTGTGCCCTTCCTCTTTTTTTTTCACTTGGTGACTCTTGAAATTCCCCAAGATGACTCTTCATGGGAAAATGCATCGTATCCTTCTTTTATCATTACCCCATGGCTCTTTGACTTCTCTATGGGCCCTTATTTTGTCTCATATGAAACTAAAAATATATTCATTAATATTAAATAAATATTAACTCACATTAGACAAGATATATCTATTATAAACAACATTAAATGCAATGGGGCCTTTATCACCAATAATGCTAGAACTTTGACATCAATGACAATATTTCCAACATACAGTTGGATTATTATTTATAAATCTTAAAATATTTTTTTATCATCTTAAAGGTCTAGAACAAGTATTAGCACCTATGGGATCCTATTTGACCTACAGTTGACTATGTCCAACTTTGACAAATAGTGAGTAGATTTAGGGTTTAAAGTGATGGAGAAGGACTAATCAAGGTGAAAAAGTAAATTAAAAAAGTATAAAATGATACTAATATATTATTAGGGTAGTTTGGACATTGTCTCCAAAGTCAAATCATGTAGGACATCTATAGGAGTGGTGTCTTGAGGTCAACACAGTCAGGGTTTACACATACAAGTTTGAGAATTTAAGGATGGAAAGGGGTATATAGAGGGTTAAAGTTATAAATATTCTTGATGAATATTAATAATTATAATTAATTTCTCTATCTTCATTTTATAGTTAAAATAAATCAAATGAATGGCTCAAATAATGCACGATATCGTCTACATGCCATTTTTGCACACAATCAATGCTTAAAAAGTTTGCCTTAGAGTTTTTGATGTTTTAAGGTGATAGAGAGGTCATTATGACCTTTATTTTTGATAAGGGACTCCTAATTTCCTTATTAATACCCTCATGTAAGTTTTTCTATTTAAAAGTTAGATCACATATCCTTTGTTTTGTCTCAGATGTAGGTCACTTTTAGGCATGCACAGAGGTAAAGAATGGAGAAAATTTGACCTAAATGAGTGTTGGGTGCCTTTAAAACATAATGTGATGATTTCTTATGCTTTATTAACTTGTATTGATCTGAAAAAACATTAATTTATTCTAATATTAATGAGGAAACACTAAGACATGTTAGTGGACAACTATATGTAGTCAAACCCCAGGGGTCTCAACTTAGCCTAGTTGGTGAATGAGAAGAAGAGATGAGGTGTAATTTTAAGGTTTTAGGGTGAATTTTTAAGTTGAAACACATATTATTTAACATGAAAATCATCTCACATAGGGGATAAACCTTATAGGGAGGTCTAAATCATCAAAGGTGCATACAACCATGTTAGGGAAGGTTCAAACCTAAGGCCAAATGGGAAGTCACTTACACTTCTATCATGAGATATGATTTATATATTATTGTATCATGTTTTTAGAGTCATAATATACATTTTAAATATCTTTTAATGTAGTTAGGTCATAAGGAAAGCTAATTTTGGCTCAAAGTCAACTCAGACCTATAAGAAATTGGAGAAAAGATCTTGAAAAGGTAACTTAAAATGCTCATATCTTTCATGATAATATGAATGGATTCCAAAGGATTTTATAGGTGTTATTAGTGGTCCTAAATATCATTCTTTTGGAATTTTTTTTGAAGTTGAAGGTCAGGTTTTTATGAACAATGCTTAAGAGTGAAAATAGGCCTAAAACCCTTACAAACCCTTAGTCGAGACCCAATGCAGAAAAGGAGGATAGGAATCTTATATAATATCCTAGTTTTATCATTAAATATATTGTAAATTTAAGAGGACTTTATTAGACTCCCCGCCAACCTATTAGACTATTCAAAATTGTACATATAGGGTATAAAATAAGTTTTTCTTGATAATTTTATGCATTATATAGGTTGTAAGAGGTTTCAAGAGATGAAATAAAGTTTGGGGGAAAGGTTAAGACTTTTAATAACTCAATGTGGTAATTTATTTCTTCATAAAAACACCATTCAATTGAGATGATTTTAAGGTGTGTCTGATGCCTCTAAGTCCATGGAGGGACTTTAAAGGTGTAATTCACTCCCTCCCATGTATTTTCATGGAAACCCAATTCCTTTTTAGAGGCTAAATGTGTAGGGTGCATGAAGGAAGAGATTTTTATACTATAGATGATGATGGCTCATTCTTAGATGATTTCAAATGACCAATCCTACAACCAATGCAAGGAAAGGCATGAATAAAATTCTTCCCCTTAATTCCAATCATTATACCTATCCCTAATCAGTTTTGTGATGTTAAAATAAATCCAAATCATGAAGGTAGTTTTTTGAGCCAAAATGAAAACTTTCATACCACTTTGTAAGAGTTTTATGACTTGGGGAGCCACTTGTTACTTTTTACCTTGCATATATTATCCCACATCCTCTTCCCATGAAACATTAACTCATTTTATCAATTTTTAAAGTGTCATTATGACCCTTGTACTTATCTCTTCTCCTCTCTCTCTCTCTAGTCCTATAATAACTAGCCATTTTGGCCTTTGTAATCTATACTTCACTTGAGTATGGTGAATCCATACTCATTTGCATACCATTTGATCATTAAGACTATTGTTTTTTACCTCTTCATGACTATTCATAGTTTTCTTACTAGAATTTTTTATTTTTCTTAAGTTTTAACTCTTTTTTCCTTATCATGTTGTTTCATTCTTTCACCTATTTGTAATTGGAAATCTTATTCTTATAGGGCATGTGAAATGTTCTAGGAAGTGTCAAGGTTGAGTGAGTTGGTCTATTCATTAGTGTCATTAAAGGCCTCTTCCTAGTCATCCTATCCTAAACATTCACCCATAACCTCATAATGTAATATTGATGTGAGAAAATGTAGATTGGAGAAGTATGTGTTCAGTTACTCCCTTAGTTTCATGTGTAACATGTAGCAAGTTGGAAGTCATCATTCAATTTGGTGTATCACCTTCCTTTAGATAGTTTTATTTCATTTTTATCTTTCAATTATCCCCCCCACAAATTTTAGGTGTAGTAGTGATCCAAAGTGGTACATCAAGGAAACTATCTCTACCTAGAGATTCACCTCATCCTTAGGCTACCCACAAGCCTAGAGGTGTTTCAGTTGTGCCACTTGGATGAGGAGAGCTGAGACATATCCTCAAAGGGTGTAAATACAAGTGACAATAGTTAATTATCATCATTTTTTATATACCTTTAATGGTAGATAAGGTTCTATTTAAAATTAAATTCCATGGTATTTGACAAAATTTATGTCATAAAATCTTTTGCTTAGTTGATTCTTTGTCTGTGACTTTTTTATCTTACCTCTTCACTTAGTTTCCTTCAACCTTTCATTTTATTTTCGCTTGAGTCTAAGTCTTTATAAATTTTATGTGATGAAGACAATGTCTTCATCTCATTTACTTGGGGGAGTTTAAATCATGTTTTTCTAATTATATTAAATTATTTTTTCTCTGACCATTGATCTTCATCATCAATCACTCAATACTATCTATGTTTATGGATCCTTTGAAATCAACTAAGTCTTAAGCCTTCCCCTACCTAGATTCCTAAGATAGTGAAAAGTCTCATCATCATAGAAGTCTAATATATAACTGTCAAAATTGAAGTCTTCTAGATAATCACTAGTTTTTTTATCATAGATCAACATCTTGTATTGATCCATCACCAAGTAATGCAATTCAGTACCCATGATATCTCAATTCCTTAATATCCCCAAGCAATGTGATCATGCCATGTGAGATGATCATCATCATAAGATATATAAAAGACATATCTTAATTGAGAATGGGATACCATGTGTCACCCTAATGACATTAGAGACTATTTGAGCCTAAATTTGATGGTCATTTTGTCAACCATTAATCAAACTTGAGCTACCAGGCCAATATTAAGTTTCCATGTGTCAAATAATCTTAGCTTAAATTTTATGGATGTATTACCATCACCAAATTATCATGAAATAAAAATATATATACTAAGTTCTCTTTATCTCTAAAATTTTATAAATCTAGTTCTCCTAATGACATACTATTTCATTGCATACTAGGGTTGTAGGCTAAATTAATCTAAATGATTATATTGATTTTAATCTATCTATGTTTACCCATTGGTTCACTTTATTCCTTTGGAATTAAATATCTTTAGTCAATTAACTAGCTTATTAACTTATTTATTTATCATCATTTTTGAAGGCTTCTAAAAGCTTCCTAAGACCTATATTTAATCATGAGAATCCATGTGGCATACCCATGTTTAATTTTAGCTTTTGGTTGGTTGTATCATAGATTAACCCAAAGTCCTTTAGATCATGCCACATAACATGATCTTAATAATTTAGGATTCAACAGATAGTTTATGGGATTTAAATTAATCCCCATGGATTTGATCTTTGGATTATTACCATGTGGTGATCATCTAGGGGCCCAAAATTTTATGGATCAAATGACAGTTGATAGGGCACCTGTATGACTCCATGGATAAAAGCCCTATATTAGAGCCACATGAAAACCATTAGAAATCTCAAAATTGTGGAGGATCTTGGAGGTAGTTAGAGGTCCTAAAGGTAGTCAAATGTCTATATATCCCATAAAGGCCTATATTAAGAACACATGGTGAGGGTATCAATGGTGGAGGTTAGATATGGAGATCAATGGCCTATGTTCACCTAAAGATCAAAGGTAATTTGATCAAATTTGTGAAAGAACATGGAGCCACCATGTTGACTCAAATCAATGGCAAAGATCATGGGGGAGAATTGAAGGACACATAGCCAACTAAAAAAATCCCAAGTAGGTAAAAATTAAAGTTGATGGCAAAATTAACAGGCTGAGTCATCAAAGAGGCATAAACCTTAGTTTTGACAACTTGTCTGGCTGTCAAAACCATCAAAACGATGACTAGGATATGTTTTAGATTAGGAAACATAATTCAAGACTTTTTAGTTTATATAATAAGCAAAATTAAATGTAAATACAACAAACTTAAATGATAAAAAGGCTTGATCCCCTAATCCAAGGAATGGATAGAGCATATAGTATAAGAAACATCATAATGATAATGGAAAAAGGCTTGTGAAATTCACAAAAAGAGACATAATATTTTCATTTAATGGGGTATATTTTTAACTATAAATTTCAAAAAATACAAATGTCAATCACAATGGCATGATATTATACTAAAAATAATGTGGCAATCCCAGTCTTGTTTCAAATATAATCTGTTAAAGAATTAAAGAATCTCAACTACATTTCCTATATCATCATGAATATGTGTAACCACCCCATCAGTTGGTTGAGTTGGATGAATAACATTAACTCATTCAATTACGTATAAAAATAGACTAAATTATCATTATAAAGGGTTGGAATTTTTTTATGCCCAAACTCTATAGAAATCATGCTAGGAATTCACCTTCCCCTTTCTTTATCTATTTTTTGGTCTTATTTGCTTTCCCAAAGACACTAATTATAATAGAATACTCGTAGAATGTTGACTAAAAGATTTTTATTCTATTACATCTTGTTCATTGAAATGTCTTTAGTATTTATAATTTATATTAGCACTATTATTGTATTTTTATGTATAAGATGAATGTGGTAATTATATTTTGCTTATGTTAATCTAGGTCCTTATTAAGTTCTTTCCATTATTCCTATAATACTCTATGATTTATGTACTTTTAGTTATAATTCATTTCAAAATACTTGTGTGTTTCTAAAACAAACCTTTTGGGTGTTTATACTCAATTTAAAATATTCAAGTTTAGCATTCATATTTGTAGATGCTTGTCTTAGTTTTGTTGTGAAGTAGATAGAATAATTAGTTTGTTGAGTTATTTAATGTTTTATTTGGCCCTCTTTTATTAATTATGTGTAATATTTGTAGACTATAAAATTGGTCATCTTTAGAATGGACTTAATAGATAAAATAATTTCATGTTTATGTCCTTAAAATCTCACCCATTAAATGACTCATATTTGTGTAGCATATATACCAAACACATAATGGTATATTTGTGGTGATGAATGGTCTCATATCCTTGAAGTAAAAAGGCTCATTTATATCAGAGGTAACCCTATATTTTTCTCCTTACCCTTTCCTCTCTTTTTTTCCTAACACCATCCCTTAGTATAGATACTAATATTAATAGTAGTGAAGAAACTTTAATTTATTTATTAGTTAAATCAAATAGACAACATGAATTAGAAATGTTTTCAGTAAGAGAGTATCAATACTCATATTAATTGAACCTATAGTGGTAGTACTTGTTGATCTTAGAGTAAAATTGGTTAAACTACTTAGTCTTTAGATTAAACCAACATCAATACTAAAATTAATAAGGGGACATTTTGTCTCATGCATTATACTCCACTCTTCTCTCAAGACATTAAATCTCATGAGTTATTTTAGAGTGAAAAAAAACTAATTGAAGTGAAATGGATATCTAAATAAACATTCAACCATACATCTCACTTTTATATATAATGATATTTATCAACTAGGGTCTTAGACAAAAGCATTGAAAAGGATGAAAATTTACCTTTTTGGATCCTAAGAACTCTATTTAACTATGTTTGACTTTTAGGATGCCTACCATATTATCATATCTAACTACTTGACTATTTTTTTTAGATTTAGAAACTATAATGTTATTAGACACTAGAGCAGGGCACTCTTATCCTTCCTAGCACTCTTGTCTGGGGTATTTTCCACTTGATCTAATACCTACGAGTTTGAGATAAAAATATTAGCCATAGGATATATCATCAACCTGTGTTATAATATTATACCTATATTTTTACTTATCTTTAAAACATTAATGAATTTATACACATAAGAATCACACAAAGATCAAATGCAAATGGGAGGGGTGGAAATGGGGAAAGTGGGATATGGTCAATATACCCTCAAAACCCATGTTGTCTTAAGTGATTCCTACATATCCCTAATGATAGAAACCTCATATCAATGTATTTCTTATGTGGTATGTAAATACTTTAGTAATATGTAGATATTGAGTGTATTATGTATTAATGTTATTTTTATCAGCTAGTGCCAAAAGATAAGTGCCTCTACATAATTTTTTGTAAAATTCCATGTGGAACATTTTCAATAGAACAATAATAATTTTGAATTTGAAAAACCTATTTGCATGTTGACCAACTTAAATAAAGTGAAATTTTTCATAAGAAGAGACCCAAAAAGGAAAAGACCTAAAAAACACTCCATAATGGGTGTTAAATAACAACACTAGGAAGGAAACTAGAGCAGTGATCTAGTGTCCTCCATGGTGATCTTATCAAAAATGGAGAAAACTATTGTAATTTTCAAACAAATGGGTAGGGGCCCCTATGACTATGCCAAAGACTAATATGGGAACATTGGGAGTGTAATAAGAGAGATATAAGATCATGAAAATTCTAAAAAGATACATAAAGACAAAAATACCTTGCACAAATAAGATTCTCAACCATCTTTAAGAACCTCATGTGAAAGAGATAAAATATATATAATACTTGTGTTTTTTTGACCAAATTTGGGTGTATACATGTCCCCCATTTTAATCTAGTAATGTATTAAAATGAAAGCACTAGATTAAAAGAGAAAGTGTATACATATACTTACCTATGAAGCATTTATTTGCTTGAAATTAGAGATGCCATGGGTTTGCTGTGGTCAACCCATGTAGAGATAAGATGAGATATAGCCTTATTTTATTCTTTTCCAAATAATTAAACAAGGGTTAAATTAATGCCTATGGATCCATGATGTGGATTCAATTATATTAAATCTAATTAATTAATTATGTTGTGAATAATAAGTTATGCTTACACCCACTTTGATATGTACTAAATATGACTAAATAATTATGATTGTGAGGAACAATTTCTGTTTACCCCCATTGTAATATGTATTGAATATGATAAAATAACTATGATTTTAAGGAACAAGCTATGCTTTCCCCCACTCTGATATGTACTAAATATGAGAAAATAATTATGATTGTGAGGAACAAGTTATGCTTGCACACACTTTGATATGTATTGAATCTAATAAAATAATTATGATTGTAAGGAATAATTTATGCTTTCCCCCATTATAATACGTAATAAATTTGAGAAAATAATTATGATTGTGAGGAACAAGCTCTGCTTTCCCCACTTTAATATCTAGGTAGATATGTGTCTAGAAGTGAAAAACTATTGTCTAACCTCAGCCCCATAGAATTCAAATAATATGGGTCTAGTGCAAAATTTATGAATCAACCACTACATATGGATATAAGATCCATTCTAATGTAAAAATGGTGAAAAAACTAGTGTAAGAATTATTTTTTATTGATTATAGTGTAATAACATAGAGAATGGCATAACCCTATTGTCCCATTTATATAATATAGTGTAAAAGATAATAGATGAGAACTAATATGACATGCAACATGTCCCCAATATAATAATCGAGTAACTAATCCACATAATCTAAGTAATATATGTGTGTGTGTGTGTGTGTGTGTGTGTGTGTGTGAATAGTAAATAACATATATAATGGCATGGTCTACAACTTTTATATATAATCTGGTGTAAAACTAAAAGATAAGAGATATGTTCCCTATAACATGCCCCTAATATAATGTTTATATGAAATGAGTTATTTAATATGAGTAATAAAGCCATGCCTATGTGGACTTGCCCTATGTGCATTATCCTCATTATTATAATCTATGTAAATATACTAAATATTGTAATGGACTATGATAATTATAACCATTTTCTTGTTTAGAATTGAGAATTTGAGCCAAATCTAAATAATTATATAAGTATAAATCACTGTATATGTCTTTGTAATTGAATAGATATGAGATAGATATAAATAGTGTATATGTATGACCCCTTTTGGTGATAAATATGAGACTTTTGTAAGGATCTTGAGCCAAAAGTGATAACTAGTAGTATAGGATTTTGTGGTGAAGTAAATAGAATAGGATGAGTGGAATAGATCAAATGATTATTGGGAATAAATCAATTGTGTATTGATGTTGATATAGGTTATTTAGCAATAGTGTGATTTTTAAGATGCATCAAGTATATCTTTCTATGTTGATATAGAAGGAATCACTATTTTTGTTCCACATGAAAGAAATGGTTCTTAAATCAGATCTACAGTTTACAAGATAATGTGGATACAATTTATAGATATAAGTGTTTAAATAATATGGAGTAGACAAAAAGTCTCCTTATAACCTAATTTTTGGAAGAGGTTTTTGATTCATTTGTAGCATTTTTTATAAGTTTGAAAATTTTTAGATCTAATTTGTGTCAAATATTCCATGAAGGAGAGTGATCACTTACACATAGTATAAGGAGGTTTAGGCCCTTATCTAGGATACTGAGGAGGTAAAATTTGTAAGTAAATGAAAATTTTATAAGTTAATTTTGTAAAAATTATACATATTTTAGTTTTTATCAAATTTTTAGATAATGTAGTGTGTGTTTTCAACTTGTAGAATGCATGTCCCATCTAGGGCATTAGTGTTCTAAATACAACACTCTTATCTAGGGTACAAAATTCCTATCTAGTGTTGCAGTCCTATAGATGGCATTATAATCCTTAGGCTAGTTACAAAAATTAGCATGTTAGGATTATGTGTTATATTTATTTATAAATGATTTTTTTATTATTGATTATTATTATTTGATTATTTTATGTGTTTTAATAGGTATTTGTAAGGATTCTGGATGATGGAGACTATTTATGGGCTATCCATGTTAGATGAGGAGAGATAAATTATTGAGAGAAATAGTTTAGGGCATGTTGGTTGGTTAGATATCATTCCCTATGATGCTAATTTGATGACTACATTAGATGAATAGTGGAATGTAGATACATGCACTTTATGGCTACCCCCTAGGGAGATGACTATTACCCTAGAGAATGTATGGAGGATAATATAATTTCTTGTGACTGGTAGGATATTTTTACTTCAAGATGTTATGGTATGTAGGGTTATTGATCAAGCCTCTATATTTTACTGAGAGTGTTGATACTAGGCACCATATAGGGAGTGTGTTAGATGTGCTACTATCTGTAATTATATTACCATATGTTTTGCAATTTTAAAAATTCTTGGCTATTTTATCGGCATCATTTGTATCTATGGATGGGAGTGGTGTATCTTTATCATATTAGATGCACATGATTTTTTAGGACTTAGAGTAGCATGGTATTATGTATTCTTTGGATAGGATGATGTTAGCCCACCTATATCATGATATATACTAGTGTGTATAGGATTATTTTGGTGTTGGTTTCATTTCAACTACATTATTACATTATTGGTCACATGAGCATATAGTGGTTACATGTCCATTGGGCATGCCATATCATGAATGGGCACATCCATAGGTATTTTCATAAAGGTGGACTAGTACTACACATATATGAGATCAGAGCACCATGTGATGCTGATAGATACTAGATCAGGTGACTACTAGTGACATTATTTTTAGACTGTATAAAGGTTATTTTTGGTAGCTAAAGGATAATATATAGTTGTATTAGATTTTGGTTAGTTTTTGGATACATGATCAATGGACAACTATATATGATAATTTTTAGTATGAGTGGGTAACGAGATAATTTTTTGTATGTCACGATGTGCCTCCAGCTTTGTGGGTGTGGGAAAGAAGTGTGTGGGCTCAAGTGAGACTAAGAAATAAAGGGACGCCCTTACTAATGGATCTAGCACCAATTCCTATATATAAGAGAGATATATAGATAAATATCCTATATGTGGAAAATGTGAGGTATTTGAATGTGTACATATCATGGTGGAGACACCATGGATGAACTCCATTATTTCTAGTGGGATGAGCTAGAGTTGTTGATGTTATGGAGATTAAGTATATGAGGGTGGTTGGTATTATGAATCTTATTAAGTTGTGTTATATATTTGATATATTTATATCTTTGTCATGATTTATATTATATATGTTGATTAGTGACTAATGAATATTTTGATTTGTGATGTCATAAGTGATGAAGAGTACTAGACTATGATAATTGAGTAAACACTACAAGAGATGACATGGCATGTTCCTAATGATGTCATGGAGGATGGGTTGATTAAGTGATTTGTGATGGTTTATAGTATTCATGTACTCTTATTTTATAGAGTGGAGATTGAAAATATTACATATGTGTAAGCAGCCACAAAGAGAGATGATATTAGAGATGAGCTAGTTAGGTGAAAGATGCCCGTACTAGATCTTATGGGTACAATAGGTCCTAGGTTATTAAATGATTATATTAAATTATAGTGAGAACATGCCAATGAAAAATATCAACTACCAGTGTATGAGGATAGATATAGGAGACATAGATCATGCTCTAGGATTCAAGTTGATTTTAAGGCCTTGAACTCTAGGTATCATATGGCTGGTGATATAATGGATAGTTACGAGGGTAGTCCTATGGACCATATTCCCATTATAGAGTTATATACTTATTTTAGAATTTTATACAATTTTTTTGATATATATATATATATATATATATATATATATATATGACATATTATTGACATGCTTGTATTTTAATGATCATTTATGATTTTTAGCATTGTGGATGTTTAAAGAAATAGGTTATTGATGTTTGTTAATTACATATGTTATAATGTTACTAATGTGACTTTGTAATGGATTATCTATGAGTGATGTATAAACTAACTAAAACTAGAAAAATAATCCATCCACCCTAAAGGAAAAAGGAACTATGAATTGTACTACTTACTCTATGTAACTGGATGACTATACATTGGTAGTGACATTGCTTTAAGCCAATCTGTAGTAGGGAATTTTGTGTGATTTGTTTCAAAAATATTTATTGGTTTTATCACTATGACTATTGGTTGAATTTATATTTTATGTGTCATTACACTAATGTAAGGTTGTCTATCTCTTTTTATTGGCTACCATCTCTATTGATTCTATGGTGTAATAGTTTTCACTTAATTGGGTGTTCTAAAAGACTCATTATTCACTTGGTGAATTACCATTGGTTCCTTATCAAGAATGTCCTAAGATAACTCACTCATGGAAGAATGGGATTTAGGATAATGAGGAGAATGAGACATATATATCCCTAATACAAATTTGATAATACCTCTATTAACATATTGTTCAATGCAATCTCTGAGTGCACCAAAGTCATTATCCTAATGACCATTGATATGATGATAATGGAAATATGGTTGATTCCTAGCTCTGTCCAAATGGTATGATGGATTATAATGACTAGGAGGATTTTTTATCATCCTCTTATCTAATAGTGCCAATAAAACATCAAGAGGCTTATCTCTGGATGAATCAAATTGTATAGGCTCTCTTTTGGTATACTATGTTCTAATCACTATAGGAGGTGGTCTATGAATTGATTCTTTCCCCTTATTGAGTACTTTTTATCTTGATTTTTGTTCCACTTTTTCATTTAGAAATGTGGATTATGTTATTAAACCAAAGTGAATGATGCTAATGGTAATGGATCTAGATCAAAATATGCCTCTATATTGACCTTGACTAGTCCCAGTTGATTTTCTAATGTCGTATTTGTATGATAAATATTTTGAAATGACTTATTTGTTTGATATAGAAGATTTTTCCTAATATTAAATATGAGTCCTTTCAATAATATAGATTTTATCTCCAAATATATAAGTTTATATATTAATTATTTCATACATGACTTGAATCATAGGATGTAATAACTAATTAGCTTAGAGTGGTCCTAATATAATTAAGTTAATCTCTCATGTGTGACTCTTGTTGAGCATTTTCATTGATTTAAAAGGTGCATCTAGTGAAGGATGATGTCAAATATGACTAAGGCTAGTTTGGTAGTGCATGATGTGACAAGATGCATAAGAGAGTGTTGTCTTGAGATAATGATGTCATGAGAGAAAGAGAAAGAGATCATTTGAATTTAATTAAGAGATAAATTGAAGGAAAATATTATCTTATGTTTGCATGAAGGTATAAGTCATTATTGACAAAGTGCATAGGAAGCCTAGTCATGAGCTTAGTCATGACATGAAGAGGTATGTGCATGAAAATGGATTAAAATAGGAATATGAAGGATATATTTCACTATTTTATCATGTATTAAAGGATTTGAATCATTCATGTGATTTTTTGGGTGAGCCTATATGGGTAGGACCTTTAGTTTAGATCTACAGCTAGACCTCTCTTAGACACTAACTAGCCTAATGAGGTATGAAGATAAGATTTAAAGTAAATTTTGAATATTTATTCATGTATAGAGGTAATATAAGTTGTTTTATGAATTTTCACAAATTTTTAATTCATGTTTTAAATTAAATTACATGAAACCCTATTTTAGGCCTTCTCGAGTTCACTGAATAAGGTCTCAAAAACCCAAGAAGCAATTTCAAATTTTTTTGGCATGGGTAACATCTACATGGGAACTTGATATGTTAATTAGAGATGGATAAGGGTCTTATATAATATCTCCATGAATTGGTTTTTTATTTAAGGGGGTATCCTTTATGAACAATTGTTAACACTAAAACTTGTGTTAAACCTCCCTAAAACCCTAATAGGGACCCCATATGAAATATATTGTTAAAAATAGATTAGGATGGATTAAAATATCTAGATAAAATATTTTATCATTTATTAAACTCTCCCAATTACCTCTAGGTGGTGGTGGTTAGTCAAATGAGAGATAAAATGCATAGATGCAAGCTTATTTATCAAGAAGTCGTAGCTATCAAAATTTATATTGGTTAATAAAATTAAATGGATACTATAATAATATAGATACCCTTTTTACATGTACATGATGATTTATGGATAGGTTCTATCCTTAAAATGTTCTAATTTGTTCATCTAAGTTAGTCAGTCGTAGATAGAATTAATAATACAAATAGTGCAAAACCCAAGTAGAGATGAAAATATAGATTTAAAGGCTTATCCATGATAGTTTGATGAAAAAAATGTATTAAGTATTTATTAATTAATTTTAATTCATATTAATTATTTGGATAATTTTTTTAGGTCATTTTATATGGTGAAAAAGTTGCTCATAAAATGGCATGTTTGGTTCAGATAAGACTATGTAATATAAGGTCAAGAAATTGGTTTGCAAGACCAATTTTTTCCTTTATAACATATGATGTTTATATATAAGTATGGTTTGGAGATATCATAAAATAATTTACATTCATCAGGAGTCATGACAAGTGTTGGAGGTCTAATTCACCATGACTAGTTTTTGAGGTAAATTGGTAGTTCTAAGTGAGTGAGTTGTAGAGATCTTCTTGAGCCTTTATCTCATGATTTAAAGTGTTAAAATAATTTTTTAATGAACCTAAGTTCATGGATAACCTATATACATGTTTCATTTTACAAACCTTACTATCTTAAGGGTGTTTAAGCTTCATTGTTTGAAGATAAACTTTTAAGGTACACAAGCCTATTAGGGAAGTTTGTCCTAAAAGAGATTTCATAGTAGAAGTGAAGGATACAGGTCTAATAAAAAATTAAGGAGGTTATAAGAGTTCAATAAATAAGTTTTTTAATGTTTTTTAATTTTTGGATAAATCCACCTATGTCCAATAAGATCAATATTTGGTGTTAAGAGGACAAACCTAATGTAATTAGGTCTCCATGAGGGTTAAAAGAGGAGTAAAGCCTAATTGAGTTGTTGCCAACCAAAATGGGATAAAAGTTAATTTTAATCATGTTAATAGTATGTTATAAGACCTATTTTATGGATGACCTAATATTTTGAATGTGTGTGGCCAAGAAAGTGGTGTGTGACCATGAGAATAGTATATATACAAGGTAGCTTAGGCCTATTTAAATATATGCAACATAACTAAATAAAATATTACTTAGAAGAATATAAATAGGTGTTTAAATGAGACCATAAAAATATATTATAGGTTTGGTGATAAAATTGATGATGTTGTTGAGTTACTTAGGGAGTTGGTGCTTCCTTGCAAAGGACTAATCAAGTGGGTGCTTGACTTTATTAGGGTTGGTTCTCTAAGTTGAGTTGGTGCTGAATATAAATTGATATTTTTTTATATGAAGATGGTATATTTTAATATATAATTTGTTTTTCTTCCCCTTGAGGGTTTCCCACTCATATGTGTGTTTTCTTGTCTTATGCTCATGTGAATGACTCTTTATGCATTGTTATATCTTTGTATTGCTTTGATGGTTCAAGGATTGTTAAAGTAAATGTGAAATAAATATTTTATAATAATTATTAATACCCCCCCCAATTTGGTTATTTTTATTCCAAAAATTGGTATCATAGCTTGGTCTTTTGAAGCAGGCCTAACAGTTTAAAGGAGATCCTAGAATCATAAGCATGTATAGTAATTAGGTACAAGGAGGTTTATCAACCAATAAATATCCTATCTTCAATGGGAATAACTATTTGAATTATATATATTAATATTAGGGTGAATAAGTGGCCTTAAAATATTCATTAAATTTTTCTTATCATCCATGAGGCATTCATTCACATACATGTATTAACCAATTCATAAGAAAACAACTACAAAATAATTCAACATAAGAACACAAGAGATATGTGAAAAGCCATCATGGGGGATAAAATACACTAAAATAAATATTTTAATATAGTATTATAATCAATTAATCAATATTTAGTGAGGCACCAACCCCACAAGGAGCACCAACCCCTCAGTAGTCAAGCACTAACTCAACTAGTCCTTTAGCAAACACCAACTTACGATGAGGCTCCAGCCCCCTAGGTAACTCAGAACAAAATTTGATATCTATTATATATAATCAAATTTAAATAGATTTTTATTACCAAAATTATGATTATTACCTCATTTTTCTCTCTAAACTCATTTATCTCTCTAAAATAGCTTATTAGGCCTATTTGCTAAACAAGCCCACTTCTTGGTAGAATTAGGTCAAATGACCTTCCTCATCATCTATAGAAACACTATTATAAACTTTTTACATGATTAAAAAACCTATATTATTATATTAGAACCCACCTAGTTTCCAAAATTTTATTCCATTCGCTCAATTCCTCAATATTCTAATTAGTCAAATTAGGCCTATTAGACCTTCTTTTATACTTGATTCTTGATCTCACACACATTGGTATTACATAAAATTCTCAATACTTAGATAAAACTTGTAATATATCATAAGAAAATATTTAACAAGTGAAAAAATCATTACATAGGCTGGTCACCATCCATAATGACCAAAACCACCATTAGGCTTAATAGAGACCTAATGCAAATTAGGCCTTCTCAAGACACACGTTTCACCTTGACCACCTTGAAACACCTTAAGCATTTAAAAAAGGATGAATAAATTCATACACACTTAAATTACACCCTTCATAATCTCACTTTCTGTCCCCAAAACCTTTTATCTCATTTCATTCCTTGAACCACACCATTAGGTCTACTTGCAATTAGCCCTTCTCATTACCAAAAAGTCTACCTTGAATATCAAAAGTGTACACTCAACTTTACTACATAAACATATAAAAATAATAATATGGATATAAATTAAATGATATTATGTTCATCATAATGTTCATTATATTTCACCAAGTAGGTTAAAAGGCCTCAAATAAACCATTTTCATATGCTTACTTAGAATTACAAATAGGCTTCAAGAACCCAGTCAAGAACCTTTGACTTTTCACACCTTCATAGGAATTTATCAAAAATAAAAATGTATTAAAATGAATATATGAGACCTATATAAAAAAATAAATTAGAATTTTATTCTTAAACTCTATGCAAAATGACTCAGGAACATCATTCTCACTCACACATAGAAAATTGCTTGTAGCTCCAAAAACACAGTCATGAAAACCAAGATTTAAAGCACTTGTGTGAAAACTTTTATGAACTTAAAATGGTTTTATATGATGATTAAAAATCATTATTATTATTATTATTATTATTATTATTATTATTATTATTATTATTATTATTATTATTACACAGTTCAATATTAATATTGGTCTTACAAACTAATCTCACACCTTCACCCTACATAGACCTCATTGTGTTAGATAGGTCATTTTGAAAACAAAATTTTAATTGTATATGAGCATCAAAAAATATTATATTCAAGGTTTAAAGGTAATATAGGTCTTGAAAAATTACCCCATGCATTTAGATCCATCCCTAATCCATTTCAATCCATCCTTAATCTCATTCTCACTTCTACCTAGTTTTCTCATGGTCTTGCTCAATAGGCCTTTTTGGTGATATGAAAACTTTTATGAATGGTTTAGTATATTTTAATTATAAAACATAATAATAAACCATAATGGTCATAATATATAGGTCTTGATATTCAACCTCCAATAACTTTCATTTTTCGACCCAGTTAACCCTACCTACTACATAAAAAATCCAAGAAATAAGGGGTTGATTATAGCTTCCACTTCATTCTTCTAACATATCAATTCCACTTAAAAGTATTTTGGATATTTAAATACATCCTCCAATCATAATACTATGTCAACCAAACCATTTTAAGCAATTTTCAATAAAATATTTCATATCGGGTCATTATGATAGTTTAGGAGGGTTTAGACTACCTTTTATTCTTAACAATAATTCATAAAGTATTTCCCCTCAACTCCAAAAAATTTCCAAGAAATTTAAGATGGGACCCTTCCCCCAAATACCATGAGATGATGGTATCCTCATGAAAAGGTTTTATGTGCCAATAAGTATAAGAAAATCATTTTTGGGTTTGCAATACCTCATTCTATGCACATAGAAAACCTTAACACCAATTTTACTACTTTATCCTTTATAATTTGACCTAAAACATGTTAAAAAAACTTTATACAACCTATTACACCTATATAAATTCTCTTAAGATATTTGGCACCTTGGAAACTGAACTTGATCCCTCATTAGGCCTTGGACTAATAATACTACTTTCATCTTGAGCATACCTTATAACCTATTTAAATGATCTAAATACATCATCCTCATGTAATAAAACCTAATAATATTATCACACACTACCAATATTCTTCTCACAAGTCTCATACTACTCACCTCATCATGCATCCAACCCTATGCATTCTCACTAGGTATCTTCATGCAAAGACTAAGCCAATAACTGACCTAAAAACATCATATAAATTATTATATACTGTATACACATGTTTAAATAGTTTTAAACATCTTCCCACATTCTACCAAATATTTTCATTCTTGATAACACCTCAAAACTCCTCATTAGGTTAGGCAGAGTCTAGGACTAGTCTGGTTACATGCTTAGACTTTAAGACCATACCCTTGAAGGTTTACCTTGAAAATTTCCTAAGTTTTTAAAAAATTCATATTAATTATTTTAAATTATTAAAAATCTAATCATACCTACATGTATCCATCTTACTAGACCATTATATGCATATACATACTCATGATATGATAATGCTCCTTAAGACTAGTGCTCAAAAAATATCCTTACATTTTATCTTTATCTTAACCTCAACATGCCATAAACATTATAATAATTATGAGGTTTCCTTAAAATTCATTACTTTCACTTTTCCTTCAAATTATTATAAGACCTTATACATAACTCAAGAACTTGATAGACCATACTTAAGCTATCATGATCACAAACCTTACATCTTCACAAGAACATCTCTAGGACATAAATGACACTCAAAAAGATTTAAAATAAATGAAAACATTAATTTCACAATACAAACAACATTAACATACTTAACAATCTCCCCCTTTTTCATTAAGAGCAAACATTCAAACAAATCTGATCATTCTCATCTCCCCAAGATGGAACTATCTCCCCCTTTAACATTAATGACAAAGGGTCAACTGTTGAAAACTAACTTATAATTGGACCTAAAACAACACACATTATTTTCTCCAGAAAAATCATTGTCTCTCTATCAATAGTTCAATATAAATCAACTATTATAGATCTTATCATACACACCTACTCTTGGAGCATGATTGGTTCCCCTTATCTCCATGAGGTTTTAATACATTATCATGAATGTGAATTGGTTTGATAAATTCATAATACAAATTATTTTTAACTCATCTCTTATAATCACATCTACAATCAGAATATTGACTAAACTTTGGATATGACCCAGAGAGTAAAAAGCTTCCCCTAAGACCACATATCCTTCAAGCTTTTGGTTACTAGTTAGTGCCTTCATAAATCCTAATGGAGTCAGTTATTCTCTCTCAGGTACTAAAATAGATAGTTCCACAAAATATTTCACCCTAGAGGAGGTTTTTTATGACTAATCTAATATTTGGTTAACATTAGAATACTTCCATGTATGTGGGTTTAACTATAGTAGTAGACCTCTAGCTAGGTTTAAGGGCTAGCTCTTTGAATTTGTAATAAAGTGATTATCACCTATACTAATAATTATTTGTGGGAAAAATGATATAATTATGCATTAAATCAATCTAATCCAAGGGGGTGATACACCATAAGGATCTCCATAAGGCCATCCTACTTATTTGAGTAAGAAACAAGAACTACAATACTATATTCAAAGTCCTAGAAAGCTTTAACATTGGTATATCAATATGGAGGTGATACGCATGAGGAATATCCAAGGTAAGTGAACCACAGATTAGTTGTAGACACTAAGGATACTTTTAAACTTAAAATAAACCCATACACTTGACAACACTTCATATGACATGTTAGACTGGAACAACATATATAAACCATGGAAGGATTGAGAGAAAACAACGATAGAAGAATATCACTTAGCTATTAACTATACATCTCCTCACACACTTTGAAAATATGATATATGAGCTAAAAATATATTTTAGTTACTATTCAAATCTAAATCAAAACATCAAACTAGTAGGGATTTTCCATACATGGAGTGGAATTAGTCTACAAGAGCACAAATGGTTAGTACTTATAGAATGTGAAAGAGGAGAGATAAGAATGAAGTCCGAGATTCATTATAAATGTATAAAACTAAGATAAATACTTAAACCTATAGATAAATGAAGTATGAGATAAGCCATGTAAGGTATACTTGGACCAATGTCCCTTAAAGGTATAAAACTCCTCAAATGTGGCATTTGACTCTTCAATTGTTTGCCTAGAAATTACCTTCATTCTTTAACCTTTCATGATCAATACATATTAGACTAGAATAATATAAAATGATTGTAATAAGAGTGAGGCATTATAAACATTCTCTAACATTCATTATATGTGTCCCTAATCATCAATATTCTTTTGGCCAAGTGTTCCCACTACCTATAGTCATAATAATTCTTCTTTCACTCACCCTTCACACTTGGTACCAAGATGATCATCATTTTCTCTTACCAATCCATACATAAGGTGATATGACACCTATAAATAGTCCTAATTCCCTTAGTTTCATTAGGATGACCTTAAAATTCCTCCCAATTAGAGTTTTCATATTCTCACTTGGTGATCACTCTTTGTTCACTATGCCAATTTGGACTAACTGAGATGAAAGAAATTGAAAAGGTACTTTTTTAATTATGTTATGAAATAAATGAACATTAGGGATTTTATTAGGTCCTATTCTTCCTCACAAAGTGAATTTAATCTTTTTAATCCTTTCTATACCTACACAACACACAAAACTATCAATAAAACAAATTTTACACCATGTCCATACAAGTAGGTTGGAATCCAAATTAATGGTAAGTAGCCCTAGGGAGTCTTCTAAAATATCTAATCACTTTCCTACTTGAAATATGTCATATATATGCCTCTCCTTCTTCATCTTTTGAATTAGGTCTTTAGTAAGGGTTTTAAGTGTTTTTAACCCTTAGCATTTATTCTTAAAGGTGTGATGCTTAACTTATTAAAAAATTCCACAAAATTCAATTTTGGACCCTTTTCAACTTATCCTATCTATTTATACTCCCATGTTAAGTACCCATGTTGTTGTGAGCTTCCAAAGTTGCCTATTCAAGCTCTTCTTGATTTTTTACATACCCAATCATGTCATTGAGCTAAGAAATGGATCCTTTGTGGTTTCCTCTAAAATATGAAAGATTTGAAACATATTATAACTTCCTATGAAATTCATCAAGTATGTTAGAAGACTCATATAATTCTAGAAGTGGGATTAGACCCCTTTGAGGGCTTTAGGTTTAGTATAGGCCTAATGGGCTTGATTGTGTCTATGAGTGTTTTAGTCTAGAATATAATTTTATTTAACCTATTAGTTACTTTCCATGTTTTTATATGACTAAATAATCTTCCTAAAACCTTATACAAGGTTTCTAAAGTCTTCAACTCATCTTCTTCTCCTTTGTTCACTAAACCTACAGTTTATATCTTATTGGGAGTGTCATATATCTAAGGCATAACAGAGGTCACTAACTTTATTGCCTCAGTAAATATGATGATATGAAGGACTTTAACTAGTCCTAAGGATAATTTTTAAACAATATTAGTTCTATATAATCTTTAGATCACCTCTAAACCTCAAAAAAATTCTAAGATAGACTCACGAGGCATTGACTATGTAGTATTTTGGATGTTGACTATAGGTTTCATGAAAACCAACTTTGGCCCTATTTTCCATTGTATTGAGAATAATTATATGATCATTATTTTTGTCAATATACTCCAAACATGTTCATCCTTCAATCCACTACTATATTCTTCAAGGTAGACCTTCCATTTAGATAGGCTTAGTTGGTAGTCAATTGTGACTATATTTTCTTGTCTAAAACGTGACACCTATAGATGTGTACATTACTATTGGACTCTATGAATTGATTTAAGGAATTAATTAAGTCTTTAAATCTCACTTATAATTAATTTAACTAAAATTATGCTTTAAAACCTATGATAATACCAAAATTCCATATGCTAATACATTATCATCCTATAGTTGACTTTAGGTAACCTTTTTAAGGCAAAAGTACACTTTTAGGTGACCATTCCTGATTTAGTCATTGTATACTTATGAATTATACCATTTCAAAGGTATATAAAATCTCTTATTAGTAATTCAAATACATACTATACATTGGGTTTCAATCAATAGTTACACTACTAAACCCTCACATGTTTCATTCTGTATCCAACTATAGATGTTCATCCTAAAGGAAATGAAGCTACTATATGTGGTAGTTTGAATTTAAAACTTTAATATAAAATCCTTAATTTGTTCCTTTATCTAGTACTATATTTCCTTAATCAATAATGACCTTTAACATGAGGACAAGTAATTGTCTTACCACCTTGGACTGTGAGGTCACTTTAAAATCTCAAGTTACTGTAGAAAACATTGAAAACTTATAGTGAAAGATTGTAGGGAATAGAGGATTTAAAACGTCATTCTCTTTGACCAAACCCTCTCTTACTTTATAAAGGCATTTCCTCTACATTATGGCTTCAATATGGAGTCATTTAGATCTATGTAGACCTCATATCACCCATTCCATGATGGCACCAAAGAGGTCAAGGCACTATTTTAGAGGGATTAAGTTAATGTGTCCTTGAAGTCATTTATCAATCTTATAAGCATGATTCTTAAGACTATTTTACACTCCATGATTCATAATGATTTTCATGTCACATTTAAATATTCAATACCTTAATGAGGGTCCAAACAATCTTTAACCTCAGTATTCAATCTTCCTAAATCTTTGTGGAGACCTATTATTACTTGTGCAGGTGTGACAAAGGGTAATGAGAGTGAGACATGGGTAGTGTCCATAGTATGTTTATTCAAAAACCAACCCTATTTATCCTTAAATTATTCAAATTTATCTTCTCTACCTATAAGTACTTGAAATAAATCAAATGATTCCTTCTAACATGTTTATTCTATTGTGAGGCACCTATAGATGCACATTAATGGTGTAGGATTGTGTGTATTAGAGAAATAATTGTCAAATGATATCACATGTCATTTGAGTGGATTAGATATATTTTTATTTTTAATTAGTGTGTCTAAACTCCTTAAAAACTTCATTGTCTCTTAATGAACACTCTCAACACTTCAAAACATCTCACTCAGTTGACTATGTATGATAGTCATGAAAGAAGGTGTGACTGTGTTGGAGGTTGAATGCAACTATATTGATGATCTATTATGAGAATTACTTTGGGATAATATAGGATTAATAATATTTTTGAATCATGACAAAAAAATAACACCTTCCTTTGAAACCATTATAAGGATATGAACTTTTATAATTGGTGGATCATGCTTACAACTAGCAATAGAGGTATCAACCTACAACTTGAGATGTTGTGCTCATAAATTAATATTCAAATATGAAACCAAATATTTTAAAAATGAGATAAATAATTCCAAATCCTTTGGAATCAAATTCATCAATTGATTTTTATGGACTAGCTCAAACAGAAGCAAAACCTATAGGGTGTGTGGATTAGCAAGTGAAATGAGATAGTCAACTTATTAAGAATGGTTCATAACGTGCAGCTAAATATTATTACAAATCATACCATTAATGTGAATTATATAAAGTTTAATATCCACTACTAAGATAATTTGACTTGAAACCTCTCTTATTGGCCATACCATTAGAAGATTTGTTGACCTATTTTGCATGTTTAGTGGAGCAATGGAAGAGTAGAGTGGTTTTCAGACATTTTTATGCTTCTAAAGTAGATAAATCATGGAAATAGAGTTAGGTAAGTTTAATATATATTAAATAATATTTTACCATGTGACATTTTCCTTCATAGGTTGTAAAACTACTAAAAACTCCTTTTCACTTCATTTCTTGGTTTCAGTTAGGAGCCTACAAGTTTTAGATAGGACTACCATTGTTGGCAAGGAAAATTCCATATTGGATGTTGCTATAAATTTTATAACACTTGTACATCAAGTTAAACTATACCACCTTTATTAATGACTCTATCATGACCCCCAAGTGACATAAAATGACAAAGACTAAATTGGACTATGACAAAGCTAATAACATATTAAATGGCATAAAATTGACCATGACACATCATATAATATCTTAATATACCCTATATCAAGTTTTGTACTATAGGGGATTGACCTATTTTGACTTTTGGTCAAAATATTCTACATTCTTAGTGATTTCTTAAGGGTGGTATGCTTTCTATGCCAATACCAATTGCCTAATCCTATCCATTGGGCCATGGATTCACCTATACATAGGGTTGATAATATTTTTTATTTGAGACCAAAAAAAACACAAAGGAAAGACACATGAAAATAAGACACACTAAAAGAAACAAACATGTGTTCAACTAAAACACTTATGAAACACACGCACAACTAAAAAAAAGATACACACACCTATCTACTATTTACAAGACCTCACTCTTAAGGTGAAAAAATATTATCATACTTCAACCAAGGTCAAAGATGGTTCCTCTTGCATATTTTTCACTCCATGAAGGCAATCTAGCATGAGAATCATGTTTACCATAAATCACTTGAATATGTGGAAAGTAAATAATCTTACCATCTCTATGTCTTATCATGCCTACAAGTGGACTATTTTAAACTTTAATGAATGTTATCTCTTACATTCCAAAGAGATTGTTTGGAGCTGCAAATGACTTGACCTCTATCACATCTGATTGGTACTCTTGAAACTAAAAATTAGGAAGTATGATATCTACCTCAACCTTTCCATCCTCTTAGGAATAATGTACTTGATATGGATGATCATCAATTCCCTCTTTACTATGTTCCAATAGCTCAGAAGAAGGTTCAATTTCTTATAGAGAATTTGATTTCTCTTCAAACACAAACATGATTTCCTTGACTTCACTAGGCTTCTTTATGACTACAAGCTCATGAATAGTAGAATGAATTTCATTTTTCATGTTTGAAAGAACACTCCACATCATTTATGTTAGACTTATTAGTAAATACATTAGATCTATACTTTTTATAAGGGGAAGTAGCATTACTTAACTGATCAAATTCTTGACATATGGTATTGAAAGTTTACCAAAATTCATCCTCCTCTTCCTCATGAATGTCATCATCAATGGTAGCTTCATCAAAATCAATAAAAGAGACCTCATTCTTCCCATTATGGTGATCAATCAATTTCTTCATTCTCTCATCATATACATGGATCAAGTAGTTAATCTTAGCAGCTTATGGGAAAGAATGTTTAACACTTATCTCATTTTGTTCAAATGGTTATTCATGTATGATATAGGTGCCAAGTTAAGTTCACTAAAAGTATGCATAAGGATAGTGTTCATAATCATCTAAACCATACTCATATAGAAATAAGTTATCTATTCCATCAATCTTAGAAGAAGCATAATTATCCACATTAGACTCCTCTTTCTCACTGATAACATAATTCAAGTTAGAGCTTGATTCAACATAGGGCTCAATGTGAAACCTTACAAGTGGATTATTTATTATGGTTACCTTGGTTCCATACCTTATCCTAAAGGCCAAGAAGGACTAGTCAACTAAGAGGTAGACACCTATCTTGGCTATGAAATCTCTTGAAAAGTAGATTGCAAAATGAGTAGGAAGGTTAATAATAATAATATCTAAAAGGATGGGGAAACTAGGATAGTCATGGAGGAAAAAATTCAACCCTTTGATCAAAATATTATCTTGGTACATGTACCATATAAATAAATCACTCATTTTCTATGTGGTTCATATTTTAGGTCCAATTTGTTAGCTACAACTTTGGTCATGACTGATGTTGAGGTACCACTATCAACTTGCAATTGTGTACTAGTTTTTCACCCATAATGAGAGTGAGGTAAAATGGTAGAGGATTATTAGTTTTAGTATATGGTTAAACAATGTTTTTAGAGGAATTATTAAGAGATACATGTCCATGACTATTGGTTAAAGATGAAGAACTAATAGGGATATTGTACAACTATTTTTGTAAAAGATATTTTTGGTCAGGCATATGAAGGAAATCCTAAAGGGAAATAGATTCCTTAACACTCTTTAATTAATACACTATGTTTAGAATATGGTTACTTACTTTATCTTGAGACCTTAGAGGCTAAGAAGTTATAAATTGATGAATAGAATCACCTTGAGTAGACCCTATCACATTTTGATTTAGAAGAGGTACAAGAGTGTTTAGGACTGCCATGCTTGTATCTATGCTTTGTTGATTTTATAGGAGGATTAAATGAACTTGTAGGCATGTTATTACCATCACCCAAATACTTTATCTTAGCTCTTTTTTTTGTCTTTAATAGAATTTACTTGATTAATTACAAATGTATCTTTGACTAGGAAATTGGTGAAGATTTATCCTTCGAGCTACCAACCTTCATTTGTTAACATTAAGACTTCATCCTCAGTTGATATTAGAGGAGTGAATCCTCCTTGATCAAATATATATCACTCTCCATCCTCATTAGCATCCATAAATTAGCCTCTTTGATAATATTTTCTTTGTACCAAGTTACTATACACTGATACCATCTCTCTTATGTTGGAAGCTAAAGTAGGATTGTACACATTAGCAAGTTTGTTGAATTTAGGCTTCCATTGGCCTCTCCCTTTTCCATTTTGTTAAACATATTGACGTTGATAAGGTTTTGATTAACACCTAGCTGCATATTTTATTTCCTAGTCTAAGAATCTAAGGTTTGAATTCTTTCATATGGATCATGTTCATCTACCTTCTTAGGAGAAGTCTTTGGCTTAGAATTTGCACTTGGTACTTGTGCAATATTTAGAATAGAATAAAAAACATTAGGTGTTAGAGGCATAAACACTTTAGTAGGTATATTTCTAGCTTAAATTAGTCTAATATCAACTCTAGTGACAAGTTCATATGATTCAGGAAGAGTGAAACTACCCATGGATTGTAGCATGATGCCAATGTTAGTACCCATAGTTCTCAATTATGTATAGGTGGTCTCTTGGGAGGAGGAAATCTATACCAAGTTGTTTGAAACTTCTCATTGAAGTTAGGCATTATTTTCTTTAAAGCTCTTTAGATTACATTTAGCTAATGTATGAGTGAAGTGTGGTCACTTTAATATTAAAACATTGAATTTAATAACACTCCAAAGTCATACCATGTTGTGTGAACCCACTAGGAAAAGTCCTATACCATTCAAGTGATTTCCCTATAAGGGACATGTCAAGGATTCTAATGGAAATATTTTCCATAGTGACATTATGGAAATTATAGAAATTAGAGATATCCTTGATGTGTTCACTAGGTGTGACATGACCTTCACCATTGAATGTAGGCACACTGTTTGTGGAATTTGGGGGAATGGCATCATATGCACCAAGATGAATTAGATTATCAGTGTTAAAAGATGGGAAGGTGTTTTATTATTTTCAAAATATTTAGAGTTATATTCATAAATAATAAAGGGGTTGAGTAATATAAATTAGTAAATAAATATGTTAAAATTAACTTATTTATTTGTGTAAATAGATTATGTTTTTAAATCTTCTAAATATAATAGGAAGTGAGAGAAATTATAACTTAGCTTATTCTAGCTTATCTAGATAGAGACAAGGTCTGATACTAGAGGAGTAGGACTAAGAAATAGTAAAAAATATGTCTCTAGACTTTGTTTTTTGATTAGATAGGAGCATAAAAAATATGACACCCTATTATCTGGCACTATAGTCCTGTTTTAGTGTTTTTTTACTAAGGCTAAGATCTTTTTAAAATTTGTTTATAATGTTTATGTTACCTTTTCACTAAAATTTTAGGGTCTAGGACCTTATGGAGCTTGTTGTGTGCCTATTTTAATCTTTAAAACCATTAAGAGCTCTTAGTGGTTGAAATTGAATGCAAATTTGGGAAAGAGAGAGAAAGGGTTAGTGTGTAAATGATACACTAGATGCACTTCACACCCCATGTGTGGGAACACTATCTACATACCAATACTCTGAAGAGGGATCAAGCTGATGTAGTTCTCCCATGAAAGTGTTTAGCATAATTTATGTATGATAAATGAAATTAGAATGTGAAATTGGATGTGTTTTAGTTGGATAGGGATTAGTTCAATAATTTGAGTAGGCTTTGAATAATATTGGAAGGCTATGTGAAAAGAATAGGGAAGACTGCTTGAGTGTACTTGCTTGTATTCCTGTGTCTCTTTTAAAAATGAGTACCAACCCTTCTAAATGGAATCTTAATGGCCTCTTATAGGTAAATAGATGATCATGGGTTAAATTAATTCACTTAGGCTGACAAGGGAAAACATAAGAAACCAAAAGAATCTGATCATTGGAGGCAAAAATGAACTTGGACAATAGCACCAAAAATAAGAGACCCTAGGTTCTAGCACTCCTATCCTATGTGGGTGATATTATCCTAAGGGGATGAGACCTAATGGGATGGATCTAGGCCTAAAAGGGATATCTAGGTATAAAAGGGATAAGTTTGAAAATCTTTGGATGACTGGGAATCAGTGAAAGAAATAGCCTAAAAGGGTTGTGTCGGCCAACAAGAGGACCTATGGATTAGGTGTCTTATCCATAATAAAGTTACATAATTTCACATTTTACATGAATAAATTTACCCCCCCTTTATTCTAGTGATGCAACAAAGTGAAATACTAGGATAAAGGAAAATAAAAAGCATACCTGAAGTTACATGTAAGGGTGAATCTCATGAAGCTATGTGATGTTGGATGTGCATAGAGATAGAGCACACTATGAATTATGAATCTAAAATGAAAACATAGATAAATTATTACTAGATGTGATATATTTAAAATAATAATGTATAATATTTGAGTAAGAGGAAGAGAAAGGAATGAATACACATCATTGGGTATGTCAACCAATACAAAACCTATAGTAATGCTAGATTATGTTAGGTTGTGCTAAGTGTGTGTTAAATTAAAAGTAATATCATGAATGGATATGAGTTCTCAATCCCATAGAATGTGACTCAAGAATTTAATGAATATCCCTTTGTTTCCATCATTTCCAACTATGTGAAGTTAACAAATCATATATATGCTATTTGATGTTTGGACTATGTGTCTAATCCCTCTAAATAGGTGGCTCAAGAATATAAAGGTTAGTTAGACCTTTGGCTCCATCATTTCCCTATGAAGTAAAGCTATGAAGTGATACTGGTATAAAATATATGTCATATGAGATGGCTCATGGATCCCATGGATTTATGTAAATCTAATAATGTGGTGTGGATAACCTAAATAGATGCTAAAAATTAGGCCATTTTTGACCATTTTGAAAGATGGAGGATAGGCTTATATGAAAGCCTCTCCAAAAGTGATTAAAAATGCTTATGTTAAATCCAAATTGAGAACTTAGGTAATCATAGATCTAAACTTGTATGAAATTTTAACTTAAATATGATGCCAACCACCTACAGATAGAGCAAGGCACACAACTACTAAGAATGTCTGGAATAAACTGAACTTAAAAAGAAAAGAATATCAATATGTCATGTACATTACCTCTAATCATTGATGTCTAGAACATGGATTCTGATCTAGAAGTTATTTCAACTACCTAATCTAAAACAAAAGTGAGAACCATCATGTTTTACATGATAACCCACTATATTTGAGGGAATTGACTATTGAATTTGACTAATTTAAAAGTGCAAAAACTATCCCTAAATTAAATTTTTTTCCTATTTCTAGAAAGCCTGAGTATTTTCTTACCTAGAAAGGAGTGTCAAAATATGGACACCCTTATGTTTGGTTTTATTATCCATTTTTCCCTCTATTTTTTGGTGTGAAAACTAATTACTAATTTGAAACTATCACTATTTTTTGCTTTGGTTTGACTAGTTTGACCTTTGGATTATGTACTAAGTGTTCTAAATGTTGCTATTTCAACTATTAGGAGGTTTCATCTCTATGACAAACCCTTATTTGATTCCCCCTATTCTAATGGTTGGAATGATGAACCTATAATGACTTCCCTCAAAATAAAAAAGTCCTACAAGTGTGTTAAACTATATAGATGTAAGATATATCATTGAATATTTGACAAGATATTTCAAAATATAGCAATATTTGAACTGATAGATTGTTAAATCAATAGGGGTTTGCCTAGATAGATATAAAAATGTAAGAGCATGTGTAAAGTATTGGATTAGACTGGTAATGTTATATATTAGTTGTTAGTTTTTTAGTAAGCATGGAGGTATGGAGCATGATGTCCATCATGGCATCCAAAAAGTAAGATAAATGCATGATTGGAATCATGGCATTACACACAATGAGGATCAAACAAGAAAATAAACATATGAATCAAAAATCAAGGAGCATACAATAGTGGCCAAGGGGCCATGAAAACAAGGGACATGAACACATGTCACTCAAACTTGAAGACAAGCATGGAAGGCATGTTCAAATGCCACCTACACATACAAGTGGAAGAAGTAAAGTTGTCACAAGGGACACAATCACATGAAAGAGTACAAACAAAGGACATTAGAAGATGTCATAAAGAACACACATGAATAGAATCAAAGGTCATTATCAAATGTCGTAAGACACAAATAGTAGATAAGTTAGAATTAGAAATGCAATCACACAAGCTATGATAAGCAAGGAATGAAATCAAGAGTAAGAACTAGAAGATATAAAAACATCTAAATAATCAAAACAAATGTTAAAGTATGTAAAACATGTGTAGTACAAGACTAGGTATATGCTAATAAATACACAAGTGTTAGGTACTAGTGAGATATTGATGTATTAATATATATATAATTTATAGAGTAATGTACATCATCGTGATAACTTAGAGTGTGTAGTGTAGGAATGACATAAAATGGATAGTGTAGTCATGTATAAGATGCCCCTAGTGGGTGTGTATATTGACATATGTCTCAAATGTAGAAGTAGAAATGCCCCCTCAAATGGTAGAGTGAAGTAATAAAAGAGTTGGATGTCATTGTGCACACTCAAAATAGATCAAGTGAAGCATGGTAGTGTAGATAAATCAATATTCAATAGCATGAAATAACAAATGTAAGTCCTAACATGATAATGGTAATGTAAACATGGATGATGCATACAAAAAAATGTTTTTGGTATTTTTGTAATTTTTGAATGTTTTTGTATTTTTAAGTGTTATATTATTTTTTTATTCTTGAAAATATTTGAATGATGTATAATAAAACAAGATAGTTTATGTACAATCAGTGCTAGAAATAAATGATACTAAATAATGAGTCTCAGATGAGAATCATTGTCATGGTGTCCTGTATCAAATAATGGGAGCATGCATGATCATGAGGCACAATGGAGTGTCTAAGATTGTGTAATTAAAATCTATGTACATTATAACTACTCTAAAATATTTGAAGTGGAAACTAAATGTGGGGTCCCCCTATGACTCTGAGAAGTGGATGAAACTATACAGCTCTTAGGGACCCATATAAAAGTAGGAGAATAATCTCTATGAATAGGTGTTCTCTATGTAGTTGTATGAGACCATAATATAACTAATCAAGGTGTGAACACTATAGCTATAAGTTGTCTAGAATCTTGAAACTATGGGGGTGTATGAACCCTTTATACTGGTGATGTATGTTGCAACTATTTCTAACTCTAAACTATAAGCTAAACTAAAACTTGAGTGGAAACTCAAATAGGTGGAAGAACTAGAACTAGTGACTATAAGCTGGTAGATGGCTCTAAATTAGGGAGTGGTGACTCATAAAGAGCTCTAATAGCTGTAATAACCTAATTATCATGAATTAATTTCATGCATCTGTGAACTATAGAAGGTATTACCCTGAGTTTTTGAATCCATGGTCAACCAAGTAATATGTCAAAAACTCCTACACTAAGAACTATAGTGAATGGTGTGGCCACATATTTAGGACCAACCTATAATGAAATTACTTTCTCACCTAATAAACTTTATATGTGCCCACTAAAATCACTAATAACTGTGTCTATCAAAGTGATATCTTACTCTAAATAACCTAAATATTGTAGAAGTGTGAAAGTGCACATGCTAGGACTAGAACCATTATCAATGAATACACTATGAATAGGTTGATTTTGAATATGTGATCTAATAAATAGTGCATTGTAACATGTATTATTCTTCACAATCTCATGATCTAAAAAAGATATATAAGACTTACCTAGAATTTTGGACTCATACACCCCTATCGTACCACTCAAAGGATGTGAATCAATTGAAGGTGCCTAGTGTGTATGGTGAACACCTAATGTGTCCCCTTGTTCTTGTTTAGAATGCTATGGAAATGGATCTAAAAAAATTTCAAATATTTATCTTGTGTTGGTTTTACCTTTGGAGGCTCAAATGAAGAGCCCAAATCAAGTAGATTATCATCAATCAAATCCTATATCTTATGTTGTAAACTAATGCATCTATTTGTTGTATGGCTTAGTGCCCTATGAAAATCACAAAATGTATGTTGATTATATCCCCATAGAAGAGGCTTTACTAGATCTGCTTCTCATATAAGAGGGAGAGTGATGATGTTACATTCTAATAACTGATGTAAAACCCTAGTTGGAGAAATTAGTAGATTGGTAAATGTACGTTGAGGAGGTGTTGATAGAGTCACACGCTGATAGGGCTTAGAAGCTGCATTAATTGTTGGTTGATTTTGATTCTTATTATCATTAATTTTGACGTTCTATGGGACTTTTTTGTTACTCTTATTAGTTTTTTGGGATAGTTGAATACTTAATTTTGCCCATTAAAATTAGCTTGACTTTTCTTCCTTTGAGTGTATGACAAAATTTAGTAAAGGAAGATAATATTTTGAACAAAATAGATTCATGTAGTACTAGTAGAAATCTCTATTTGAAGATGTATTATAGCTCTTGATCAACCATGGGGCTAGTTAGTTTAGCTAGAATAGTCTTGTAACTAAGAACATAATCCATGAGAGGCTCATTTAGACTTTCTTTTGACTGTGCAATCTATGCATATGAAACCTTATCACCAATGTTTATACTAAAATGTGCTAGGAACATGTCTACTAAAGGATTGAATGCCATGACTGACTGATTTTATATAATATAAAACCATTATAAGGCATAATCCTTTAGGCTCCATGGAAAAAGTTTGGTAAGTAGCTAGTCATTGGGTACATAATCCAAACATGTTGCATGAAAATCTCTCAGATGTGTGTCTAGATCACCCTTTCCATCATAAAGAGTAAGCTTGGGTTGAACAAATCCTTATGGAAAGGGTGTAGATGTAATATTATGTGCCAATGGTGTATGAATTAGAGTAAAAGAATCCAAATATTGTGTAGGTCTAGTGGTACCTTACTTAATATGTTGCACCTTGGATTGAAGAGATTAGATATCTTGCATAAGGGTTGCCACATTAGGAGATATGGATGTAATAGCTACCATTGGTGGCAAAGAAGAAGGTTGGGCTGCTATATGGGGTGTTTGAGACATAGTTACCCATGTAGTGTCATTTGTAACTGGGTACTTTGAATGATTTGAAGACTCAAATTTCTTATCCTTTTTTATTTCCATGATAGATTGTAGAATTAGTGTATGATCTTTAGGTTGTTCCTTAAGTCTTTCTCTAATTTTTTTTAAAATCAAATCTTTATTGAGTATACCTTCATTATCGATAATGGGTGGAAGTGGATCAATAGTCCAATGTGGTGGATAATGAACATCAGTGTGTACATCATCATTATTATTTACATACTTCTCTTTATTGAAATTATCCTCATTAAAATTAGTGTAATCTATATGTGTAGAATATATGAATAAAACCTGAATTGGTTATTTATCCATGGTATATGGTTGAGTTATAGGAATTTGGGTGAACTCAGGAAGATTGACACTAAGTCTTGCACGTCATCTTGAAGGAAGAGATGCAAAGAACCTAGGTGGCATAAGGAAAATAACCTGGATGGTAGTAGTAAAAATTATACTGATATAATCTAAGCAAGGCACTGAAATATGCATGAAAAGGATACATGACTCTAAAACATGTAATTAGGGATTTTTTAGAAATATTATTTATAAAATACTATGACCTTTTGAATTTTTAAAATTGATTTTATAATTTAAATATTCAACTAAAATGTAAAAAATGATTGGAAAAACCTTGGAAAAATAACTGGAAATTAGTTGATGCAACTAGGGTTTGAATTTTTTTTTTTCAAAATTAGTATAATAATTTAAAAAAATTGTTATGAATTTGTATAATTTAGCTTGAAAATTTTAGGAAAAAGCTGAAAATATCTCTAAAATTATCAATATATTCTTCTTAATGGTTTGAAAGTGTTTGTATGTAAATAGGACATAGTATGTGCAAACTAGGGTTTGGGTAAATTTATTGAAAATATTTAGTTTTATTTTTAGTTTTTTATTTTCAAATTTAGAAAAAATTAGGAAAATATTTCAAAAATTTATAAATAATTAGCCCTAGGGTTTCTAGGTTTTTGTGCAAAAACTTGAAGTCAAGTTCACCAAATATTTTATTATTTTCAAAATATTTAGAGTTATATTACTAAATAATAAATGGGATGAGTAATGTAAATCATTAAATAAATATGTCATAATTATCCTACTAATTTTTGTAAATATATTGTGTTTTTACCTCTTCTAAATATAGTAGGAAGTGAGAGAAATTAGAACTTAGCTTATTTTGACTGATCTAGACTGAGACAAGGTCCGATACTAGAGGAAAAAGATTTAGAAATAGTTGGAAATAGGTCTCTAGAATCCATTTCTTAATTAGATAAGAGTGATAAAAATAAGACACCTTGTTGTCTGATGTTGTAGTTTTATTTTGGTGTTATTGTCCTGAGGTTGAGAGCTTTTTGGGTTCTATTTGGAATGCCTATGTTACCTTATCACTAAAATTTCAATGTTTGGGACCTTACAGAACTCATTGTGTGCCTATTTTAATATTTAAACCCCTTAGGAGTTCCTGGTGGTTGAGCTTGAATGCAAACTTAGGAAAGAGAGAGAAGGGGTTAGTGTGTAAAGGATACACTAGATGTACTTCACACCCCATGTGTGGGCACATTGCTTACATATCAATACTATGAATAGGGATCAAGCTAATGTAGTTGTCCCATTGAATCACTTTGTGTAATTTGTGTATAATCAATGCAGCTATAATTCAAAATTGGATGTGCTTTATCTAGCTAGGGACTGATGTAATGGCTTGAGTAGGCTTTGAATAATATTGGAAGGTTGTGTGTAAATAATAGGGAAGAGTACTCAAGTGTACTTGCTTATATTCTTGTGTCTCTTTTGAAAATGAGTGACAAACCTTATAAATGGAAATTAAATTTCCTTTTATATGGAAATATATGATCATGGTTAAATTAATTCATGTTAAGCTAAGAAGGGAAAAACAAGGAACTAGAAGAATCTGACCATTGGAAGCAAAAATAAACTTGGATAATAGTACCAAAAATAGGACACCCTAGGTTCCAATGCTCCTATCCTATTTGGGAATTTTTTTCCCTAAGTGGATGAGACCTAAGGGATGGATCTATGCCTAAAATTGGGGCCTATGTCTAAAAGGGATAAGTCCAAAAAACTTTGGATGATTGGGAATCAATGAAAGAAGTAGCGTAGAAGGGTTGTGTGAGCCAACAGGAGGACCTATGGATTAGGTATCTTAGCCATACTAAATTTGTGAAATTTCACATTTTACATGAATATAGAAGGCATGTTTCATATCTTTTATTTAAATTTATTCACTTTCTTGGCTATAAAAATTCTCTTTCTCTTCAAAGGAAAAAATGGGCTGAGGATGTTGAACTTCAAGAAGAAGTTCAAGTTGAATAGATGAATTTATAGGATTAAACACTCTAATAAAATATGGCCTATTAAGGAATATGAAGTATGAGATAAAATATATGACAAAAAATTTGTCTAAAATGATATTTTACCATGAATGGAGTCACCAAATTCTAAGTAGGACACCAACATGCAGCTGTTATTGTCAAGACCAACATTCACCTTGATAAGTTGTCTTTAAGACAATGGGTTCCACCAAGTGTGACATAAATTTTATCACAAAATATTCTAACCTATAGTAGGTTTTTTATTCCTACAATAATATTTTGGAAACATTTTAATACTTCAAGGTATGTAGGTTTACCTATAGTAGAAGTAGACCTCTAGGTTTAAGGGTTAGTTCCCTGAATTTGTCTTGAAGTGCTTATCACCTATACTAATGATTTTTTGTGGGAAAAAAGATAGAAGTATGCATGAAATAAATTTATTATAATGGGGTGATACATGATAATTATTTACATAAGACCATCATACTTCTTTCACTGAGAAATAAGAACTACAATACTAGCTTCAAAGTCCTAAAAATCTCTAACATTAGTATTTTAATATAGAGGTGATATACATGAGGACTATCCAAGGTAAGTGAACCATAGATAAATTTAAAACACTAAGGATAATTTTAAACTTTAAATATACCCAAAAACTTTACAACACTTCATATGACCTTCTATAGTGGAACACCTTGTATTAAACATTGAATGATTGAGAGAAAGAAAGGATAGATGAATATCACTTAACTATTCACTTTACATCTCTTCAAACACTTTCAAAATATGATAGATGAACTCAAAATATATTTTATTTATTTTTAGAACAAAAATTAAATTATCAAACCAACATGGCTTCTCCATACATGAAGTGGAATTAGTCTACATGAGCAAAAATGGCTAGTACTTATAGAATGTGAAAGAGGAGGGAGAAGAATGAAGTCCAAGAGTCACTAAAACATGTGTTAAACTGAGATAAAAGTTACATATACATAATAATGAGGTATTATATATACCATGAAAGGTATACTTATAAAAATGTCCCTCAAGGGTATGAAACTCCTCAAATGCAGCATAGGACTCTTTAATTGCTTACCTAAAAACTACAATCATCATTTGGCCTTCCATGAGAGTTATACAATATACTATGAATAGATAACATGATTAAACTAAGAGGGAGGTGTTATAAACATGATCCAACATAAATTTTATATGTCCCTAATCATCAATATTCTTTTAGCCAAGTGTTCTCACTACCTGCAGTCACAATCACTCACCCTTCACACTTGGCACCAAGATGCTCATTAATTTATATAACCAATACATATATAAGGTGATATGAAACCTTTAAAGAGTCCTCAGTCCCTTGGATTCATCAGGAGGACCTTAAAATGCCTCCCAATTAGAGTTTTCATCTTCTCACTTGGTGATCACTCTATGTTCGCTATGCCAGTTTAGACTGGATGAGATGAAGGTACTTGCCGATGTACTTGTCTTATTATATGATGAAATAAATTAGAATTAGGGGTTATATTAGGTCCTATTATTCATACCAAAGTGAATTGTATCTTTTTAAACGTTTATATACTTTCATAACACATAAAGATATCAATAAAACTAGTTTTACACCATATCCTTACAAGTAGGGTGGAAAAAAAATTAATGGGAAGTAGACCTAGGAATTCCTCTTTAATATCCAATCACTTTCCTTCTCAAAATATCCAATCTAGATGCCTCTCCTTCATCTTTCCAATTGGGTCCTTAACAAGGGTTTTAGAGGGTTTTAGGTGTTTATAACCCTTAAAATTTATTCATAAAGGTCTGACATTCAAGCTATGAACCAATTACATTAAATTCGTGTTTGGGACTCTATTAAACTTATACCAACTCTTTATACTCCCATGCTAAGCATCCATGCTATTGTGATCTAAATTTGCCTATTCAAGCTCTTCATTACTTTTTGGATACCCAATCATTTATTTAAGCCAATAAATGGCTAATTTAAGGTCTCCTCTATAATATAAATAATTTTTAACATCTTATTACTTCCTATTAAATTCATCAATTATGTTTTAATATTCATCTAATGTTAAAAGTGAGATGAGATCCCTTTGAGGGCTTTAGGTTTAGTGTAGGCCTAGTGGGCTTGATTATGTCTACGTATGTTTTAGGCCACCATTTCATGTTATTTCACATATGATTTAATTTACATGTTGGTATATTCATACCTCATCTTCCTAAAACCTTATATAAGGTTTATATAGTCCTTAGCTCACCTTCTTCTCCTATGTTCACTAAACCTTTGGTTTATATCTTCTTGGGAGTACCCTATAACTAAGATATAATAGAGGAAACTTACCCTATTTCCTTAGTAAATATGAAGATATGAGGTGATTTAATGGGTCTTGAGGATTTTTTTATAAAATATTATGTCTATATCATCTTTCTATCACCTCCAAACCTAAAAAAACTGCAAGATAAACTCTTAAGGAATTGACTATGCAGTATTTTGAATGTTAACTATAGGTTTCATGAAAACCAACTTTGGACATATTTTCCATTGTCTTGAGAATAATGAGATTATCACTACTATTTTAAATATACATTAAAAATGTTCATCCTTCAATCCTCTGCTAGATTATTTAAGGTAAACCTTCCATTTATATAGGCTTAGTTGGTAGCCAGCTATAATTGTGTTTTCTTGTCTAAAAAGTGACACCTATAGAAGTCTACAATACTATTAAACTCTATTAATTAATTTAATTCCTTATTTAAGTATTTTAGTCTCACTTAAAACTCATTAAACAAACTTTATTTTTGAAAACCTGTGATAAGACCAAAATTGCATATGTTAATACATTGTCATCCTACAGTTGACTGTAGGTGACCCTTTTGAGGAAAAAGTGCACTTATAGGTGACCATTCACGATTTAGTCATGGTATACTTATGAATTATACCCTTATAAATGTATATAAGATATATATTTAGTTATTCACATCCATACTATACATTGGAGTTAAATCAATAGTCAGACTTTTAAACCCTCACATGTTCCATTCTATATTCAACTGTAGATCTTCATCCTAAAGGAAATAGAGCTAATGTAGGTGGTATTTTGAATGTAAAAATTTAATCTCAAATACTTCACTCATTTATTGAGTTATTATTACTATTATTTATTCAATAAATACCTTTACCATGAGTATAAGCTCTTGTATAACCACCTTGGACTATGAGGTCACTTTGAAAGCTCAAGCTACTATAGAAAACATTGAAAACTTATAGTGAAATATTGTAGGGAATAGAGGATTTAAAACATCATTATCTTTTGACTGAACCCTCTCTTCATTTATAAATGTGTTTCCCATACATGAGGGATATAATATGTATTCATTTCTATCTATCTACATCTCATATCACCCATTCCATGATGGCACCAAAGAGATCAAGTCTCTATTTTGGAGGGAATAAGGTAATGTGTCCCTGAAGTCATTTAAAAATATTATGAGCATGATTCTTAAGACTATTTGAAACTCATTCTTCATAATTATTGTCATTTAACCCTTAATACTTCAATACCTTAAGTAATTTCCAAACAAGTTTCAACCTTAGTATTCAATCTTCCTAGATCTTTGTGGAGACCTATATTTGCACGTGCAAGTGTTACACAAGGTAGTGAGAGTGAGATATGGGAAGCATGCATAGTATGTTGATTTAATAACCAACATTATTTCTCTATAAAGTCTTAAAAATTATCTTCTCTTCCTAGAATGACTTCAACCAAATCAAAATTTTCCTTTCAACATGTTTGTTCTCTTGTGAGACACCAGTAGATGCACATTAATGGTGTAAGACTATGTGTATTAGAGAAATAAGTGTCACATGATATCAAATGCAATTAGATTGGATTATATTTATTTTTATTTTTTAATATTTTATATAACTCTTGAAAAAATTCATCACCTCTCTATGAACATTCTCAACACTTCAAAACATCTCACTTAGTTGATTGTGTATGACACTCATGTAGGAAAGTATGGCTATGTTGGAAGTTGACTAAAATTATATTGATGATCTATTTTGAGACTAATTTTGAGATTATATAGGATTAAAAATATGTGTGAAACATGATACACAACATAAAACCATTATAAAGACAAGAACCTTTGTAATTGGTGGATCATGCCTACAACTAGCAATAGAGGTCTCAACCTATAACTTGAGATGTTGTGCTCATAAATTCGTATTTAAACATTATATAATTAATTACACATCATATTAAATCAAATTTATTAATTTATTTATATGGAATATCTTAAACAAAAGTAAAACCTATAGGGTGTGGGGATTATCAAGCAAAATGAGATAGTTAAATTATTAATAATGGTTCACAAGGTATAAGAAACCATTATATGAAATAATTCCATGAATTTTAATTATACCAAGTTTAATATGCACCACCAAGAGCATTTTACTTGAAGCCTCTCCTACTGGTCATACCATTAGAATACCTATTGACCAATTTTTGTACATCTAGTGGAGTGATGCAAAAACAAGGAAAATTTGAGCCATTTTTATGCTTAAAAGTATATAAATAATGGAAATTTAGTTAAGAAATTTTAATATCCATTACATAATCTTTTCCTATGTGCCATTTTACTCTATAAGTCGTATAACTACCAAAACTTCCTTCTTTTCACTTATTTTCTTGATTTAATTTAGGAATCTTCAAGTTTAAGATAGAAATTACATTTATAACAAGGAATATGACATATTATACATTTAAATATTTTTTATAACACTTGTACATCAAGGAAAATTTTACCACCTTCATTAATGACTCTAAAATGACCCCCAAGTGACATAAAATGACACAAGGATTAAATTGGACTATGACAAAGCTAATAACATATTAAATGACATAAAATTGGACATGAAGCACCATATAAAATGATAATATACCCCTATATCAAGTTTTGGATTATAAGGGTTGGCCTATTTTTACTTGTGGTTAAAATAGTCAACAATAACATAAACTTAGGAGATTTCTAGATCTTCATGTCTTTACTAGACTGAACTTTCTTCATGATCCTCTTAGTCTTAAATTATTCAATCTTTGTTTGAACAAAATTCTACCTTAGTTTATTTGTCTTGACTTATTCATCTACAATCTAAGATGATATGGAGAATTATTGACACTCATTTACATTTAAACTATGCTTTACCATCAAAAGTAGTCCATTTGGACTTCTAGATTGGTCATCATTCACCTTAGTAATATTTGGTTTTCACTCATTATCTTGTCTTGTTTCTTGCACTCTAGGAACCTCAAATTTCTTATTTTGACTCGAGAATCCATGATTATAAAACTTTTAAATATGACCAACCTTTTGATAATTGAAACACACTATCATTTTTTATGGAAACACACCATGAACCATACCTCTTGACTGATGACTCTCCTCATGGTTCCAGTCATATTCATTCTTGGAGGGACTTCTACAATGCCTTGATCTATGACCAAATTGGTTACATGAGTAACAATAAAAATTGAAAGGATTATCATACTTTATAGTTTTATTCTACCTAATAGGATTAGTCTTCATTTTTATAGCACCATCATTCCTTGATTGACCATTGACCTTCAATGTATAATTTTCCTTGATCACCTTGGCACACTTCTTTTGGTCTCCATTGAAACTAATACATGTTTTGTCATTAACAGTCTTTTGACTACTCAAAATGTTATCTAGATCATTAGAAATCCTTTAAAACTTTATAAAATAATTCACATTTATTGATGCATGATCCAACTCAACTCTCAAGGAACCACCTCAATTACATACCCTGCACATTCTTCTTCTTTTGCCTTTAAGCTTGTAGTCCTAATCTTAGTTTGAGTCTCCACTTTTTTAACTATTTCCTCTTGTTCATTGGATTTTTTTCTTAATCTATCTTCAAACAAATTTATTTTCTCTTTATAATCTTTGATCATAGACCCCATCACCTTATTCTTCTTCTTCACCATCTTTATTTCTTCTAGTGCATTCATTAACTCAACCTCAAAGTCCACCTCATCTTCTTCTTGATCTGAATCACCAATAATACCTCCAATCCTTATGGACTCTTCTTGATTTAAACAACTTGCTTATTTAGCCATGAATATAACTAATTTGACATTAGGACTATCACCTTCATGGTCACTCTCAAAATAATTCTCTCACTTTCATTAGATTAGTTTCAATCTTCCTTGGTGTAAATGCTTCTTTTGTTTTTGAAAAATTTCTTCTTGTCATCATAATTTCTAAATATTTTCTTGTTCTTGTCAAATCTATAAGAATTCTTATCATCATCATGACATTAATCATGCTCTTAATCATATTTTGGCTTATGCTTATGAGGGTACTTGTTATAAAATTGTTCGATCTCTCCATAATTAAAGCATTTAAAGGGTAACTTGCCCTTGTATTTATCTGAGCCTATTTTTAATTTTATTGTAAACATATCTATCACATCATCATCATCAATATCATAATCGTCATTGTATTTGACCTTTTTACCTTGTTTCTTCTTCTAGTTTGAATTTTTTCTACCTTGAATTTAGTTTCCTTATTTATAGGTCTTCCTTCACTTGTCCTTATCTCATAGGTTGTTAGGGTGCCATGAAGTCCATCCATCTCTAGCTTGCCTAGACATTGCATCTCTTTAACAATAAACAATTTATAATCAATCTTTGGATTTAGATATCTCAAAACCTTTTGAATAATAATATAATTTTTTTAATTATTCACCTAGGCCTCTTATGATTTTGACCACTTCATCAACCCTCAACAAGTAGGCTGAAATGGTCTCATCTTCATTGATCCTTAAGATTTAAAACTATATTTTATTGGTTTGTTTAGCCAAATTGAGCTTGGAGTCTCCATCATGGATATTATTCAAATTTTCCCACATTTATTTAGGATACATATAGTGCATCACCTTCATAATTTTTTCTTTTGATAGGCCACACATAATACCATTCATTGCTTTTAAATTGTTGTCACTAGCCTTTTTACATGCTACGTCTGTAGGAGGAATAAGGGGTGTAATATATCCATAAAAAATTGATTGCCAAAAATAATGACCTTGAGACATCAATATTTTCTCATATTACACTCCAAAAAACATAATTATATCCATTAAACAATAGAGCCTTGCTTGTAGAGAAACCACCTTGTGCTTGACTAGTCATCTTGCTTTCTTAGAATATCTTTTAGGCTATTAGGCCTACTCCAAATGAATTGATATAATACCAAATTTTAGAAGTATAGATACTAAGATATAGGGGTTAATCAATAGACTTAGAACATTTATTAAATTTCACTTATCATGCATAAGGCATTCATTCAAATACATGTATTAACCAATGCATAAGCAAGCAACTACAAAACTATTAAACATAAGAAAACAAGAGATATGTAGGAAATAATCAAGGGGTATAAAACCCACTAAAAAATAGATTATATGATAATACTATAAGAAATTAATTTATATTTAATGAGGCACCAACCCCACAAGGAGAACCAACCCCTCACTAGTCAAACACCAACTCAACTAATCCTTTAGCAAGCATGAACTTGTAAGGAGGCACCAACCCCCTAGGTACTCAACATCATATCAGAGACATGTTATCTCTGATCAAATTTTAACACCTTTTTCTTACCAAATTAATTATTATTACTCATTTTTCTCTTCATCATCTTTTATGTCTCTCAAACAACCTATTAGGCCTATTCACTCAACTAGCCCACATCTTGGAAAAAATAGGTAAAATGACCTTACTCATCATATACATAAAAATATTATAACATCATGTCATGATAAAAACACCTCTCTAATTTTCTTAAAACCCTCTACCTAGTTTACAAACTTCTATTCCATTTGCTCAAATGCTCAATATTCTAACTAGTCAAATTAGGCTTATTAGACCTTCTTTTATACTTTACTCTTGATCTCACACACTTGGTCAAAAATAAACCTATAAATAATTATACCACAATTTTAATATATTAAAAAACATTTTTCACAATTTAAAAAATCATTACACACTTTAATAACCATCTATAAGGTCCAAAACCACCATTAGACCTAATGTAATTAGGCCTTCTCAAGACACATGTTTCACCTTGACGACCTTGAAAAACCTTGAGAATAAAAAAATGGATGAAACACATTATAAAAAATTAAATTGGTCCCATTATAATCTCAAATTATTTCCCTAACACCTTTTATATATTTTTACTCCTTGAACCACACCATTAGGTCTACTCACAATTATCCCTTCTTACTGCCAGAAAATCTGCCTTGAATATCAGAAGTGTACACTAAACTTTTCCAAATAAACATATAAAAAATAATATGGATATAACCTGAATGAAATTATTTTCATCATAATGTTCATTATATTTCACCAAATAACTCAAAAGGCCTCAAACAAACCATTTTCATATGATCTCTCAAAACTACAAATAGGCTTCAAGAACTCAGTCAAGAACCTTTGAATTTTCACACCTTCATAAGAATTTATCATGAATAAAAATGTATTAAAATAAAGCTATTAGACCCATATAAAAAATTAATGTGAATTTTATTCTTCAAATGTATGCAAAAATACTCAAGAACATCATTCTCACTCACACATAGAAAACTACTTGTAGCTCCAAAAACACTGTCATGAAAACCAAGACTTAGAACACATATGTGAACACTTTTATGAAATTAAAATGGATTTATATGATCCTTAATTATACTTATTATTATTATTATTATTATTATTATTATTATTATTATTATTATATATACATATATATATATATACATATACATATACATATATATATACATATACATATATATATATACATATACATATATATATATATACATATACATATACATATACATATATATATATATATATACATATACATATACATATATCTATATATAACAAGTTTTAATATCAATATTGGTCTTACAGACCAATCTCATGCCTTCACCCTACATAGACCTCACTATGTTAGACAGGTCACTTTAAAAATAACTTTTTACTTCTATATGAGCATAAAAAAATCTTATATTTAAGGGGAAATGTGATATTAATATTTTAAAATTACCTCATTCATTTGGATCCATCCCTAATCCATGTAAACATATCCCTAATTTCATTCTCACTTCTATTTGGTTTTATCACCATGTTGCTCATTAGGCCTTTTTAGTGATAGGCCAACTACTATGACCAGTTTAGTATATTTTAGGTCTTAAACCTACATAGAAACCATCTGAGTCATAATATATAGGTATAAATATTCAACCTCCAAAAATATTCATGCTATGACCTTGTAAAACCTACTTGTTATATTAAAATTCCAAGAAACAAGGGGTTTCTTGTAGCTTCCACTCACTCTTATGACAGACCAATGCCACCTACAGGTACCTGGGAGAGTTGATTACAACCTCAAATCATAATAATATGTCAAAAAAACCATTATAATCCATTTTCAACAAGATCATTCATATCATATCATTATGAGGGTTTTAGGAGGGTTTAGACTACCTTCCATTCTTAACAATCATTAATAAAGGATTGCTCCTCAACTCAAAAACTAATGCTAGGAAATTTAATCTAGGACCCTTCCCAAATTTTGATGAGATTATTTGATCCTTATGTAAATTTTATGTTTCAATGAATTAATGAAATCCTTTTTGGGTCTATAATACCTCATTATATGCACATAAAAAACCTTAACACCAATTTTCATGCTTTTTACTTTAGAATTTGACATAATACTTGTTAAAAACACTTTTTACAACATATCACACCTCTTAAAATTATCATAATATCTCTATCACCTTGGGAATTAAACTTGACCCCTCATTAGGCAACACTAGGTTTATTTGCACATTAGGTCTTGAACTACCATTCATACTTTCACCTTGGTCATACCTTAAAAACTATTTAAATACTCTAAATACCTCATCCCCATGTCATAAAACTTAATACCATGCTCACACACTGCCAATATTCTTATCACAAGTCTCATACTGCTCACCTCATCATGTAACCAAGCTTGTGCCTTCTCACTAGGTATCCTCATGCAAGGACTAAGCCAAGAACTGATCAATAAACCTCCTCTAAAATATTATACACCTTATTAACATATTTACATAGATTCAAAAATACTCTCACATGCTCTACCAAATATTTATCATTATTGATAACACCTCAAGACTCCTCATTAGGTCAGGCAAAGTCTAAGACTAGTTTAGTTACATTCTTAGGCTTAATACCATACCATTGAATGTTTAACTTGAAAATTTCCTATGTATTTCAACACTTAATGTGCATTATTAATAATTATTAAACATCAACTCATACCTATGTGTATCCATCTTACTAGACCACCATCTTCATATGCATACTCATGATATGACAATGCTCCTTATGACTAGTGCTCAAAAAATATGCTTACCTTGTATCTTGATATTGACCTTGGCATGTCATCAAACTTATAAGAATTACCATTTTACCTTCAAATTATCTCTTATCACTTTTCCTTCAAATTATGCCAAGACCTTATGTAGAACTTAAAAACTTGATAAACCTTGTTTAAGCCATCATGATCACAAACCATGCATCTTCATAAGAACATTTATAGGACATTAATGACAATCATAAATATTTAACATCAATTAAAAAATTAATTTCATAATACCAAAGACATGAACATACCTCAATACTAACTATGCATTATGGATCATCAAAATTAAGACTTATCTAATGTCCTCAGGCTATAACATATGTCAATTTGTTGTCGATGGATTCACTCCACCTTCTACACCACCAATTGATGTAGCAGGTAAGAATTCAAGTGAGAAAAAATCTAAGGAAATGAATTTTATCCTATGTGTTCTTTCAAAGGTAGAATTTATAAAGTTCATACATTATGATATAGCCAAAGAGATTTGGGAAAAGTTGTAGACTATCTATGAAGGAGACACCAAAGTCAAGTTGGAAAATTTTTAGACACGCCAAATGAATCTTGAAATCCTAATAATGAAAGAGGATGAAAACATTTCATCTTATCTATTAAGAGTAGATGAAGTGGTAAATGTCACTAGAGGCCTAGGAGAGAAGTTGGAAGAATAAACATTAGTACAAAAGGTATTGAGATCTATGACATCTAAGTTTGACACAAATGTGTCTATTGTGGAGGAGATCAAATATCTTAACATACTATAGATAGATGAGCTTCATGGAATCTTGACTACCTATTAAATGAGAATAAATGATGAAAGACCTTTTAATAAGGAAGCTATAATCAAAGCTAAGAATAAGTCACAAGGTAAGAAAGCCAATAATGATGTTGACACTGACACTGATGATGACAAGATAGAAGCCATGTTTTCCATAAACTAAAAAAAATATCAAGTAAGTATAAGGTCAAGTTACCTTTCTAATGATTTAACTATGGTAAGATTGGTCACTTTGCCTCTAAATTTCCTAACAAGGATAAGACTAAGTATGATGGATAACATCATGAAAATTATGGTGATGTTAATAAGATTTATAATCCTAACAAAAAAAGGGGTTTCAAGAAGTATAAAGGCAATAAAGGATCATTTAAGAACAAGAGAAGTTTTTATACCAAAGAAGATAGTAGCTCATATGATGTAAGTGACACTAGTACATATGATAGTGATGATGATAGTAATGACCATGATAGTAATAAAACCTTATTCATGGATATTAAAATAGATAATGAGGGTTTATCAAAAGGGAAAAACTTTATGGATGATAAATAATTAGATGAAGAAAAGGTTAAAGTGAACTTTAATGTATAATTGGTGAGTGCTCTAGAGGAGTTAAAGTTCCAAAGAAGGGAGAATCAAAAACTAATATCATTGCTTAGAGTTATGAGGATCAAATAAATATCTTTAAAGAGAGACTAATAAAAAACACTAATTAATATGAGGATATCATCAAACAATTAGAAACTCAAATTTAAATTTTCACTTCAAGTCTTAAGACCAAGGAGGAAGAATGCATTAAGTTTGTATTTTAAATGGAGTCCTTGAAGGTAGATTGAAGACACATTAGAAATTTGAAAAGAGTATTGAAGTCCTTGGTGATATTTTTAATATTCATAGGTCTCCACATAACAAGATAGGTCTTAGATTTAAATAAGACCAAAAGGAAAACAAGGAGAGTCAGACCTCAAAGGATAATGGACTATCAGTAAGTGATGCTACTGATAGAGTAAAGACCTATTAAAAAACTCTCAAATTTAAGACTAAAATTGGTCATCAACAAGTCAAGAAGAATGTGATTCCTTCAAGAGACAAAAAATGTAGAGTTACATCATTCAACATCAAATAGATAAGATATGTGAATCTTTTCAATGGTTATTATTTCTCATTTAATCAATATGGACATAGAGATATGGATTGTAGACATCATCCTATAATAAATTCATCGTAGAGTAATAGGTTGAATGTCCATTTCAATAGTAGAAAAAGAATTATATATTATAATTATGATCACAGAGGATGTATTTCAATGGGTTGCAATATAAGGCATATGAGGATGATTAGTCAAGACAAGAGGTTATATAGTCATACCATTGAGAAGTGGAACAATAAGTTAGACCCTATGGATAATGTGAAGGTGGAGAAGAAGACTAAAGGAGAATAATCTATGATATCTCAAACTTCTTTTCACATCCAATATGAAGTCATGAAATGGTATATAGATAGTGGTTGCACAAGCCACATGAATGGGACAAGAGTAAGTTTATCTCATTGAATACGAATTTTATAGGAATAGTGAGATTTGAAGATAACACAATTACCAAAATAGTTGGCAAGGGTATATTAATTTTGAACAATGAGAAATCTAAGATAGATAATGTGTTGTATGTAGAAGTTTTGAAACATAACCTACTTAGTGTAAGTCGAATGTGTAACCAAGGACACACACTAACCTTTCATGATAGAGGGTATGATATAAAGAGATATAAATTAGGATGACTAACTCTCAATGCTAAGAGGATTGATAATAATCTATATATCTTAAATGAGATCAAGAAGGAGAGATGATTTATGAGCAAGATGGATGATTGTTGGCTATGTCACAGAAGGTTGGGACACCTAAGATTTGATAATATGGTCAAAATAAGCTCTAAGAAGTCTATGAAGAACATGTTTAAAATCACTAAACCTACAAACACACTTTGCAAGGCATGCTAACATGCTAAGTAGACTAGAAGAAGGTTTAAGTCCAAGGATTACTCTATTACAAGACCTTTGGAGTTAATACACATTGATCTCTATGGGACTACAAGAATCTAATGTATTAAAGGAGATATATACTTCATGTTAGTCATAGATGACTACACAAGAATGACTTTGGTAGCATTCTTAAAAGAAAATTCAGAAGCTCTTGATAAGTTCAAGGCATTCAAGGCCCTTATTGAGAATGAGAAGAAAGGAAATATCAAATGTTTAAGTTTTAAAAAATGAGGAGATTTTTTATCTGATGAATTTGATGAATTCTATGAGGTCCATGGGATAAGGAGATAGTTCCTAGAAACTAAGACACCTTGGTAGAATGAGGTAGTAAAAACAAATAATATGATAGTTCAAGAGATGGCAAGAAATATGCTAAATGAATCAAAGTTAGTTGATGGATACTATAGAGAGGTAGTAAGCACTATAACCACATCTTGAATAGAGGATAGATAAGGACTAATGGTAATAAAAATCCTTATGAGCTATGAAAAGGTAGACCTACTAATGTGGAACACTTTAGAGTGTTTGTAAGCAAATTCTTCATCAAAATAGATGAAGAAGACTTAGGCAAGTTTTATTATAGGTCTAATGAAGGTATGTTCTTCAGATAATCATTAGTGAGCTTGAAATATAGATGTTATAACAATAGGTTATAGAAGATAGTGGAAAGCACCAATGTGAAAATTGATGAGATGTTCTAAGAAGTCACACTCACAATCAAAGGATACATTAGAGAATCTAGACTTTAAAAATGAAGAGGAAATAATAGATATTGATGAGGAATAAAAATAAGTTGAAAAAAGACAAGATTCAAAAGGTACTTCAAGATAGATTCAAAGAGACCATCTTGAATCATAAATAATTGAAAACAAGGATGTAGGTATGCAAACAAATAAAAAGTAAGTTTTATTATAGGTCTAATGAAGGTATGTTCTTCAAATAATCATCAGTGAGCTTGAAATATAGATGTTATAACAATAGGTTATAGAAGATAGTGGAAAGCACCAATGTGAATATTGATGAGATGTTCTAAGAAGTCACACTCACAATCAAAGGATACATTAGAGAATCTAGACTTTAAAAATGAAGAGGAAATAATAGACATTGACGAGGAATAAAAATAAGTTGAAAAAAGACAAGATTCAAAAGGTACTTCAAGATAGATTCAAAGAGACCATCTTGAATCATAAATAATTGAAAACAAGGATGTAGTTATGCAAACAAAGAAAAAATTGGTAACTAACCTAAATCAAGAGAATGTTTCTCTATTATCTAATATTGAACCTAATAACCTTATATAAGAAAGAAAATACAAGTTTTGGATAGGTGTTATGAATGAGGAGTTAGACAAAATATAAAATAATGAGACTTGGGAACAAGTTCCTATGCCTAAATATAATAGTGTCATTGGCACAAAATAGGTGTTTAAAAACAAGTTGAATGAAGATGGATAAGTCACTAGGAACAATGTTAGATTGGTATATAAAGTGTATGCATAAGTTGAAGGGGTATATTTTTAGAAGACATTTTCTCTAGTAGAAATATTAAAGGCTATTAGTCTATTTATAACATATGCAAGATTCAAAGGGTTCAAGGTGTATCATATGGATGTCATGTTAGCTTTTCTGAATGGGAAATTGGAAGAAGAGGTGTACATAAAACAACCCAAGGTTTTATCACTATCCAGTGATAAGGACTATGTTTGTATATTTAAAAACACTCTTTATGGTCTAAATTAATCTCTTAGAGCTTGGTATTCTAGATTTGATAGGTATCTATTAAACCAAGGATTCAAAAGAGGATTTTTAGATAGTATTATATACATCAAGATAAAATATGACCATAAATTCATAGTAATTATCTATGTGAATGACATTATATTTGGTGTAAATAGTGATAATATGATTTAGGCCTTTGCATATGTGATGAATAAGGAGTTTTAGATTTCCATACTAGGAGAACTATCATTATTTCTTGGGTTATAAATCAATCAATCAAAAAGAGGTATATTCATTTCAAAATCTAAGTACATAAGAGAGATGTTAAATAAGTTTAAAATATAAGATTAAAAGATAGTTAGCACACCTATGATTATAGGGTATAAGTTGAGCAATGAAGATGAATCTCCAAGGTTCAATCAAACATCATATAGGTCAATTATTGGAAGTTTACTATACAATACTACCTTTAGACATGAAATCTATAAGTAATATTTCTTGTGGGAAGATTTCAATTGGATCTAAAGGAAAATCATCTAAAAGAAGTCAAAATGATACTTAGATATCTCAAGGTGACTTTAGAGTTTGGGTTGGGGTATATAAGGAGTAAGGAGTTTAACTTGACAATGTATATAGATGAAGACCAAGTAGGATGTATTGATAATAGGAAGAGAACTAGTGGAGGAGGTTTCTTCTTAGGAGAGTGCCTAGTATCATGGATAAGCAATAATAAACCATGAGTGGCATAATCTACTTGTGAGGATGAGTATATTATATCAAATTCATATTTTAATCAATTATTATGTATGATATAAATCTTGAAAGATTACAAAGTGGAGTATGATATTCTTATCCCTTTATATTATGATAATATAAGTGTCATAAGTGTCTCAAATAATCCTTTCATGCACTCAAGAACTAAGCACATTCCCATCAAGTATCAATTCCTAAGAGAGAAAGTAATTTAGAAAAGTGTTAAACTTGAATATGTTTCTATGAAGGAATAGGATGCAGACATTTTGACTAAGCCATTTTCAAAGGAAACATTTGAACATATAAGATAGGAATTTGGTGTAGTTATTACCCCTAGTAGTTATTAAGGAAGTCAAGTGCTTAGGGGGATCTAATCAGGTGGTTCATTAGCTATAAGAGTAGGTGAGTAATGATAAGAAGGTGTGCATGGAGATATGGGGAACATGTTTGTATGGTGCATCATAAACTCATAATACTATGTGTTAAGTGTTTTGGTTGTAAGAGGTATGATCCAAGAAGTTTCAGACATATCTTTGTCATTTATGTCAAAAGGGAAGAAAAGTTTAGAAAGAGGGAGAAATTTTCTATTGAGATAATTTTCTGATAATGATTTCCATCAATGATAAAGGGGAATATTATTGATTATTTTCATTGATGTCAAAGGTGCATCTAGTGAAGGATAATGTCAAATATGACTAAGCTTAGTCTAGTAGTGTGTGGTGTGACAAGATACATAGGAGAGTGTTGTCTTGAGATAATTATCTCATGAAATAAATATAAAGAGATAATTTGAATTCAACTAAGATATAATTTAAAAGAAACTATTGTCTTATGTTTACATGAAAGTATAGGTCATTGTTGACAAAGTGCATAAGAAGCCTTGTCATGAGATTAATAATGACATGAACAGGTATGTGCATGAAAATGGATGAAAATAGGAATATAAAGGCTATATGGAACTATTTTATCATGTATTAAAGGCTTTTAATCATTCATGGGAGTTTTAGGGTGAGCCTATAGGGGTAGGACCTTCAGTCTAGGTCTACACCTAGACCTCTCTTAATGAGGTATGAAGATCATATATAAAGGAAAGTTTACATATTTGAACATGGAAATAGGTAATATAAGTTGTTTTAAGCATTTTCACAAATTTTTAGGTCATGGTTTGAATGGAATTTCTTGAAACACTATTTTAGGCCTTCTTGAGGTCATAGAATGAGGTCTCAAAGACCCAAGAAACACTTTCAGATATGTTTTGGCATGTGTAACATATTCATAGTAACCTTATATATTAAGGAGAGATGGGTAATGGTGATAAATAATATCTCCAAACATTGGTTTTGGATTTAAGGGGTATTCTTTCATGAACAATTGTTAACACTAAAATATGTTTTAAGCCTCCCTAAAACCCTAATAAAGACCTAATATGAAATATATCATTAAAAATATCTTAGGATGGATTAAAATTTATATATAAAATATTATATCATGTAATAAACACTCCCATGTACCTCCAGGTGGTGGTGGTTAGTCAAATAAGAGACAAAATGCATAGATATAGGCTTATTTATCAAGAAGTTGTAGTTCTCAAAAGTTGTATTGGTCAAGAAAAGAAAGTGGATAGTATAATAAGATAGAGAATAATTTTAAATATAATTATGATTTATTCATATTTTATATCCTTTAAAATTTCTAATTTGGTCATCCAAGTTAGCCAATCGTAGATAAAACTAATAGTGCAAATAGTACAAATAGTGCAAAACCTAGGTAGAGATGAAAAGATAGATTTGAAGGTCTATGCATGATAGTTTGATGAAAAAAGTGGAATAAGGACTTATTAATGAATTTTAAGTAATATTAATTCTTTTTATAAGTGTTTGAGGTTATTTTATATGGTGAAAAATTTTCTCACAAAATGGCATGTTTGGTTCAGATAAGACTGTGTGATATAAGGTCAAGAAATTGGTCTACAAGACCAATATTTTCCATTAGACCATATTATTTTTATATTATATGATGGTATTTATATATAATAAGATAAATTTCATGCATAAATATTCATGAAAAGTGTCTACATAGGTTTTGGATGTCTAATTCACCATGATTGATTTTTGAGGTAAATTGGTAGTTCTGAGTGAGTGAGTTGCAGAGATGTTCTTGAGCCTTTATATCCTAAGTGAAAGTGTCCCAATAATTTATTGATGAACCTAAGGTCATGTAAAACATTTATAATTTTTATTTCTTCAAATTTTAGTAGCTTAATGGTGTTTAAGTTTCATTTTTGCATGATAGAATTTTGAGGTACATAGGACTAATAGGGCAGTTTTTCCTAAAAATAATTTCATGGTATGAGAAAATAATATAGTTATAATAAATAATGAAGGAGGTCAAAAGAGTTCACTATTTAATTGTTTTAAATTTTTAGTTGTTGGGTATGTCTATTTGGTCCCAATAAGATCAATATTTAGTGTTAATAGGATAAACCTAATGCAATTAAGTCTCCATTAGGCCTAAAAGAGGAGTAAGGAATACTTGAGTTGTTGTAGACCAAAAGGGGGTAAAATTTTATTTTAATCATGTTCATTACATGTTATAATACCTATTTTATGTCTGACCTAAGGTTTTGAAATTGTGTGGTTGACCAAGTTGAGTGTGACCATGAGAATATTATATATACAAGGCAGTTTAGGACTATTCGAATATATGTAACATAAGTGAATTAAATATTTCTTGGTAGATCAAAATGAGTTTTTAAAATGAGACCATAATATCATAGTAGAGGTGTGGTGATAAAATTGATGATGTGGCTAAGTTGGTACCAAGATACTTAGGGAGTTGGTGCTTCTTTGCAAGTAACTACTTGTTAAAGCCAATTCAAGTGGGTGCTTGACTTCATTAGGGTTGGTGCTCAATTTTGAGTTGGTGATCAACATAAATTAATATTTATTATATTAATTTAGTCCAATTTCATATATAATATTGGGTTTTATTCCCATTGAGGGGTTCCTAGTCATATGTGTGGTTTCTTGTGTTATACTCATGTGAATGACTCTTTATGCATTACTATATCTTTGTATTGATTTGATGGTTCAAGTAATGTTAAATTACATGTGAAAGAATTTTTTTTAAATAATAATTCACCCCCTCTCATTTATTATGCTTCCAACAACTTTGGGTCCCTTGTTTTTAATAAAATGTATAATGAATACCTATTCTAACTATGCATATGTATCAAATGAGCTTATAGGGAGTGAATGATGAACCAAGTTAATGATTCATCCTCTAGGCTCTTTGGAAATAACTTTCATAGTGTCAAACTACCATTACACCCACTCATATCTTTCCTATAATATTTGAGATGTAAGTAAGGGTCTCTATGCACATTAAACTTAGGCAATGTTGGTATCTAAAACTTTTTTAAAAATGGTGCATGGAAGATCTTTCATGGGATAGGGTTGTCATGAATAGAATTCAAATCACCCCAAGAGTAATAGGCCTTACTTTCCAAATTAATTTGATGGAATTTGTGTTTTAAATGACCCATGTAATGCATCAAACAAATAACTTATTTTTAAGGCACATTTGCATCATTAAGGGGCTCATTTAAGGGTTGGATTTTATTATAGTATTAGTTTTCAATTATATATTACATTTTATTAGAATAGAAGGAATAACAATACTATGCTTAACATTTGAAATAACATGTTCACCTAATTTTCTCTTTAAGATAAAAATAGGAACAAAAACATATGTTGTAATAATGTTATCACTAGCACATCATCATTTAGTTTATCATGTGACTTGAGATTTTAACTAACATGGTAGGTGGGTAAAGAAGAAAGAACACTAGGTGAAGTTTAAATATTTTCTTCTTGACTATATGCATAATAATCATCATCATTCCAATTTTCATCATAATCATAATCTTGGTTACTTTAATAATCAACATATCTATTAAACACACTTTCATGTTCACTATAGGGTGATCTACGAGATAATATTAAAGTTTTTATATCATGAAAAGTGTTATAACATGTAAAAGGAATGCATAATTTTCCTTTATTATCTATAATTAGAGTTAAAGAGGAAGGAATAACAATTACACTGTCAGTATTATTTGACATGCATGAGATAGGAATAAAATATTTAATTACATTTTTTTCATTTGAAATTTAAAAATGATTTTGAGATAAAAAGTTAAATAAGGGAGGAAGAGAAACATCTAATTCATTTAAAACATTATACAATGAGGTAATAATTCTATGTTCACTTTCTTATTTGAATTCACTAATAATGGTATATAATATGCTTTTTCATGTTCTACCTTAGAAATAATATTATAATATGAGAAAGAAAAATTATTTTAACTAGGGTACACATTTTATATTGGACCTTATGTATTGTAATTTTGACTCTATTTTCCTTATATTTTGTAATTTTGAAAAGATGTGTAGTAAATGTTTTTGACAAACTAGGTGTAATATCAAATAATGAATTACCAATGAGGGTTTATTTTGGAATTATATTATTAAGTTAATTTTCTTGGATTGTGATATAAGATGGAGTATGAAAGGAAAAATCATCTATATTACATTCACTATTATTTTGATCATCATATTCATAATATTCACCATAACCATTATGGAATCAATAATTATAATCATCATTGTCTATTAAATCATGCCCATCATCATTTTCTAATGCAAAATCTTGATAATTTGTCCAATATTTATTATAATTGTAATGAATTCATATGAATTGATCAAATAGATGAGGAGGAAGAATTTCCTTAGCATTCATTGTAAACATTCCAAAAACTAGGAGATGAAGTATGAACGAAAGAGAAATGAAAGGAAAAATATAATCCAAAATAAAGGAATAAAATTTATTGATTCTATCATGAAAACCTATGTGATAAAAAAATAATGAAATTTTGAAATTTGAAACCCCAATTTAATCACACAAAGTAGAATGAAAACCTAGTGGAAATCTAGGGCTTTATGCAATATTCAAAAAATAAAAGGCATTCACCAATATGTTTTATTGATTTTATGATTAAATGGAATTAACCATAATAAAATAAATATTTCAATAAATTTAAATTTCTAAATAAATTAGTTTCCAATCATAATTATAATTACATATATAATGATATTGAGAAACTAGGTTTTTAGACAAAAGGATGAAAAACTCACCTTTTTTGGAGCATAGGAACTATATTTGACTATGTTTAACTTGTAGGATGTCTACCCAAATATTGGATATTAATATTTGATTATAATTTAATATTTAGACACTAGAGTGGTATTATACACTAGATCATGATACTTGTGTCCTTCCCAATGCTCCTATCTAGGGTGTTTTCCACTTGATCTAATAATTGTAAGTATGAGATAACCTTCTTTAGCTATCAAATATTCTTCACCAACTTATGTTTTAAATATTACACCTATATTTTAACTTATCTATTTTAAACCCTAATGGATTTTTTCACATAATAATTTCACAAATATCAAATGCAAAAGGGGGTAAATGGGGAAAGTTGGATATGGCTGAGTTATCCATAGAACCCATGTTGTCCTGAGTGTTACCTACATAGTCCAAATGAAAAATACATTATAATTATGTATTTATCCCTTATGTATTGATAATAATCAACCAAAAAAAATTAATATATAAAATTATCCCTACCTAGGCCCTCTTTTTGGTCAAAGCATGCAATCGAGGTGTGGTATGTAAATGTTTTAGTAATATGTAGAGATAGAGCTTGTTTTGTATTAATGTTATATTTTTAATATAGTAAAATAAGATAAGTTCCTCCACCTAATGTTTTTGTAAAAATATTTTTGGATTCCTTTAAATAGTAAACACATGATTTTAAATTTGAAAAATCTATTCACACATTGACCAACTTAAACAAAGTTAAAATGGTCATAAAAAAAGACCCAAAAAGGAAGGGACCCAAAAAACACTTTGAAATGGGTGTAAAAAAATAGAATTTTTAAGGACACTAGATTAGTTATGTAGTTTCCTCCATTATTATTTTTTATGAAATGGATAAACCTAGGGTAACATTAAAACAAATGGGTAGGGGCCTAGTGACTATGTCAAAGATTGACATGAGAAAATTATGAGTGTAATAACAAATAGATACAATCATGAAAATTTAAAAAGGATATAAAAATACCAAAATGACATGAATTAATAAGATTATAAATCATTGTTATGATCCCCATGTGAAATAACTACAAAATACATAGTTATTTTGTTTTATTATCCAAATCTGGGTGTGTACAATTGTTAACACATGAGATCTTTGTGTCTTGAAATGACTAATTTTTCATTCCTTTTAGGGATAAATAGTGAAGTATATATATCATAAAATGAATTTTATAATTCATGAAAAAAATGGTCCTAAATTCCCACAACATTAAACCTAATACTCAAGACTCCTTACATAGTCATTGGTTTACTATGAAGATTGGGTGCTTATGTGAGAAAGAAGGTGGCATAAGAATGTAAGAAGATAGATAATGATGTAATGAGAATCATACCCAAATATATTTGCCTAACACATTAAATTAGACATTTAATATATTAATAGGCTAATGTTTGAGTCTTATATTTGAATATAATACGATATGTGAGAAAAATATCATGTATTTTGGTGTGATCTAACTTTTAAGATATAATTTTCCTTTTATTATTGCAATTTATTAGAATATAAATTTTGAATCTTTTAGATTTTTTTTTAATTTTGATCCTTAATATATATTTTTAAAAACTAACATTGGGTGATTTTACATGATTAAATGAAATTTTAACCTTTGTGCACTTGACTTCTTGAGGTCTAGCATAGATAGCTAATGAAAATATAATAGGATGATAGGTCTATGTGTTTGGTTGACTAGGTTGAGGTTAAATAATTGGGTTTTGGAAAACATGTGGTAAATTTTGATCATGATTATACCAAAATATTATACCTATGTCATGTTTCTCATTAAGAATAATAAATTGAGAATAGATATAATCCTAATAACCCTCTATGTGAGTGAGGATAAGATATCTTATCTCTTCATCTATATTGGGTACATGGAATTGAGTATAATTAGGATGGATAACCCTAGATAATTGGTTGAATATATTAGGTTGAATATTTATAGTAAATGTAATACATGAATTGAATTCAAATATTATGAAGCTAGTCCCAAAGAGGAATAAAAGGAAGATTAAAGGTCTAGACTTGGATATCATTAAATTGATAGGCTAACATATGAGGTATAATAAATATGGGTGGAAATTATTTTTATCACTTGGATTTTCACCATCTAAGGATATGGAAAATATCTCCTCATCCAAGTGGCACAATGGAAACACCTATAGGTTGTGAGTAGCATAAGGATGAGGTGAATCTCTAGATAGGACTAGCTCCCTTGATGTACCACTTTGGATCACAACTACACTTAAACTTTGAAGGGAAAATGGAGAGATATAAATGAAAGAAAACTAGCCTAATGGAGGTAAAACACCAAAATAAATGATGACTTCTAACCATCAGAATGTTACACATGAAATCAAAAGACAAATTAAACATACACTTCTCCAATCTACATCTTCTCACATCAATGTTACATTATGAGGTTATGGATGAATGTGAAAATCTAGGAGGACTATAAAAGAGGCCTTGAATTGAACTAATTAAAATACTAAATCACTCAATCCATGACATTTCATATAACACTTCACATGCCCTATAAGAAGAAGCTTTCCAACTGTAAATAGGATGACAGAATGAGACAACATGCTAAGGAATCCATAGTCTTCACTAAGCAAGATCAAACATTAAAGTAAATCACACTAAGAATAATCATGAAGAGGTAAAAATTAGTAGTATTATTTATCAAATTGTATTCAAATTATCAGGGCTTTTCCATACTCAGGTGGAGCATAAGTTATAATGGTCAAAATGGTTAGTTCTTATAGAACTTGAGAGAGAGAGAAGAAAAGAGAAAAGTTTATGGGTCACAAGGACAGTTATAAAGTTGAGATAATTAGTTAATTTTACATGATAAGAGGATATTGGATGAACCATGCAAGGTAAAAAGATACAAGTGTCCATCCAAGTCATAAAACTCATGAAAAGTGGCATGAAACTCCTCATTTTGGCTCAGAAAACTACCTTCATGATTTGGACCTATTTGAACACCCCATAACTAATTAGGGATAGGTATAATGAATATAAATAATGGAAATGATATTATAAATTAATCTTCATGCATTTTTTGTAATCTTGGACATTTGGAACCTTCCTAAAATGAGCTATTATCATTTGAAGTAAAAAAGACCTCCTCCTTCATACACCCTACACATTTGTCCTCAAATTTGGATTCATTTGCTCATGAAAATATATGAGAGAGAGTTTATGACAATTTTAAAGACCCTCCATGTCCTTATAATAATTAGGCACACCTTAAAACCACCCCACTTAAAGTTTTCCACCCTTTTCACTAGCTTGTCCAATATGCTAGTTTTGACTAGCTCAAATGAGATTTCCTATTGAGGCACTTATGATTTTTTACGAGGTCATAAAAAGTCTAAATATTTCCTCCAAAGTTGGTTTCATCCTCAAAATCCTCTTGTAACCTACATAATGCACAAAACTATCAAGAAAAGCCTATTTTGTAGCTTATTTTATACCCTATCAAGAAAAGCACGGGTAGTAGCTTTAGTGAGTACTCTAAAACTTCCAATAGGTTTCATGGTAAAAATATTCCATTATATCAGCTATCTAGCCTCATTTTTCTAAACTAGTCTTGACTAAGGGTTTACAAGGGTTTTAAGCCTATCTGACCTCTTAAGGTTCATTCATAAAGTTATAAGGGTGGATTTGTAGAAAAATTACAATAATATTATTTTTAAGACCCATAATAACTTTTCCAAACTCCTATATCCTCTATTCAAATCCTCCTAAAAGATATCAACATCTAAAACTAGGCTATCGAGCTTGCTTCTCCAACTTGTATAGGCTTGATGTTACTTTTGGGCCAAAAATGACTTCCTCAGGGTTTCCTTGGCATATTAATATTTTTAACACATATCATTTGACCCCATAAACATTTTTCAATATGTTATAAATATCATCTCATGTTATAAGTGTGAAATACCCCCCATTTGGACATAGGTCTAATGTTAGTCTTGTAGCCTATCTGTACCTCAAAGCCCAAATATGACCTCCTTAAGTTTACCATACATTCAAAAATATATATACACCTCTATAATTTTCCATAAAACATTATTAAATAGGATAAAAATCTTAATTAGGTCTAGACGTGTGAGTGACCCTTCAATTGGCTACTAGGCCAAAACCTACCTAGTAGACCTATTGGTAAACTTGATGTTACAGATCACCCATTGGATTTATCCTCTCTATTTAAATTTTTCATGATTTATATAGGTATTTTAAAATTTTAAAAACCTATCTATCATGTCTAATAAACATTTTGACCCACCATTCTTATCTTGATTACTAAATCAAGTAGTTTGCATTTAAGGGAAAGTACCCTCTATCTAAGACAAAATAGAGGGTACTTCCCATATTTTATAAAAAAAATAACTATTTTATGGGATGCCTAATTTATTATATATTATATATACTAATTTTTATCTTTGGTTCAAGTCAATAGACCTCTCAACTCATCTAAATTCCAAGATTGAACATGTAAAAAATTGACTGTGTATTTGATAATCAAAGACTATGTCTTGCTTGTTTAGGGTAATTATAGGTGTAATTTTCAATAAATAGTCATTTTTAATGATTTTTTAATTTCTAATTATCACCTTCCAATATCTTTTGTTCCATATATTCCCATACTCATCAAGATTACTCACAGCCACTTTCAGCTGACTGTGTGGGAGTTTTTTTGTGCCTTGTAGGTTTCCTTAGTCTTGAATTTGGCCTTGGATATATAACTTAGACCTTTCACAAATGTATTATATCATATTATTTGTTTATAACTTTCCACTCATTTTTTGAGAGTACCAAGCAACAAAAAATCTCTCTTTTTAGCTCACTTTATGTCTACTTAGCTAGTTATAGGTCAAAAAGAATCCTATAGGTTCTAATGTTTGTTTTAGGCCTTGAGGATAATGAAGATAATCCTATTTGAAAATTTACACACCATAATATAACTACCATCACTATTATTGGCATGTTCATTCTTCAAATAAATTCCATTACTAAGGTACTAGTCTATCTCCATAATGACCCTACAACCAGCTTGTAAGCTTCACTATAGTGAATAGAGGACCTATAGGTATAAATGGGGAGAAAAACACTGAGTGTAGACACTAAAAAATTTCACACTTTAAATTTTCATTGTCTAAATGCCTTGGGACCCCCTAAACCTTCTTAACCCTTAACCAAACCCTCTTAACTTAACCAAATCACTATTCTCCTATCACTATTCACATATTACTATTCATAAGTATTATTCATTGTCACTATTCACTATGGGACCCACTATCACTATTCATGATGACATGATAGGAGACATGGTATGTGACATGGAAAATGACATAGAAGGTGATATAGAAGGTGATATGGCAAGTGACATGGATTAGAATTAAGGTGACTTGAAGTGGGACTTCATACCCCACCTAAGACCCTCCTCCAAGGTACCTAATGACATCATTAAGTACCAAAGGTCCCCTCCTTTGAAGTATGGCAAATTTTTCCATATGGGTCCATCATTCAACATGTGGTTTTGTCCTCATTCATAAAGGTGGTTCCAAAATTCCTGGGGCACTTAGCCAAAGGACAAATTAGCTTGGTGTAAAGTCCTTCAACCTCATTTGGGTCCATGTGCATGATTCTCACTCAAAATTGGACTCATGTGAAAGGTTGGAGACAAACTAACAAAGTCGGAACCCAAAACCCTTATCATTCAATTCACCCATGCACCCACATGGATAATTGTACCAAATTTCATGGGGAACTTATCCAAAAGAAAAATTATCTTGGTGGAAATTCCTTTGGCCTCATTTATGTCCACGTGTATGATTTCCACTTAAAATTGGACTCATGTGTAAGGTGGGAGACAAACCAACAAGGTGGGAATCCAACCACACTTATCCTCTTTTTCATTTATGATCCCACTTAGAAATGGTGCCATACTTCACTATTCCACTTCTTTGACATGTTTCTTGATAACAAATGCTATAAGTGCCCTCTTCTCCTTCACCCATGGTTAAGTTGGTTTTTGGTGAAAGCATTCATCTTGTAGGTTTTCTACTTTTAAAGGAGGCCACTCATCTTGGAGGAAAAGGAGTCAAATCCCTAAAACTCTACTAGATTTTCATTCCAAAATCATCATCTCCAACAACATCACCATCATCAACAACATCAAAATTCTTCTTCAATCTTGGAAGGTAATATTTGATTTTGTCTATTTAATTTCGATCTTTCTTTCCCTTTGGCATTTTCTTTGCTTAACCTATTATATCCCTTCACCATTTTCAACTTATCCTTTTATAATCTTACCATTTTCCCCTTTACCCTCTTTTGCCTTCTTGACCACCATTTACCCTCTTTTGCCTTCTTGACCAACATTTTCCCCTTTTGCCTTCTTAACCACCATTTCCCCCTGTTGCCTTCTTAACCACCATTTCCAATATTTTCCTTCCTAACCATCATTTACCCCTTTTACCACCTTAATAATATTACCACATTTTCCATTTAATAACCACAACCAAACTATATTTTGACCCTTTTCAAATTACCAAACCAAAGCCATAACCTTTCTTTAACTAATATTCAGCATGAGTGTTAATCAAACTATTGCTTTCATTTAGTTATCTTTAGCAAAGCATTTAACTTTATTGTATTAAATTCAGTTACTTGATATTTTAATTTCAGTTTTAATATCATTTAATTAAATTATATTTATTTTATAATATAAAACTTAAGTATTTAAAGTAGGTGGATTGACATCCTCGTAGAAATCTCATGCTTCTAGGATCTAACTCACGCTAGGCAATCCACCCAACTACTTGTCTAACCAAATAGTTTTGTGGTAGTGATTTATTATTTGTAGGTATTCTTCCCTAGACAAATAAGAGTTTTCATGAAGTCTAGACTTGAATGAGCACATGTTTACCATGTATTCTCCTACACACCCTTAATTAGTTTCTTTTTCTACAACACTAAAAAAAAGTAAAAAAACATAGATAATTTTTTTTTGGCACAACCAGTGGAACCCTTAAGTTTTCTTGGGTTTATATATTTTTTAGGACATTTATTTACATTATTAAAATTTCATTTAGTGACACATTTCATTTTTGAAATTTAAACATTCTTTTTTTGCTATCAAAGACACAAATTTTAGTCTCTTTTTCTTTCTAAAATTTGGAAAAAAAAATTATCATTTTTTTTTTAATTTTTAAAATAAAAAAGAACACTTGTCATAGGATTAGTATTTAATTTTCATGTTTTATTTAGGTGCATTTTAGTTATTTTTTTTTCATTGAAAAGAAATCAAAAAATTTCTTTTTTAGTTAAAATTAACTACATACATTGTCTGCTTACTTGACTTAGTTCACCTAGATTAATTAAAAAAAGTAAATTAATCATAGAACCACAAATGTTACACAGAACAAACCACATGCATAATAATCACATCAAACACACTTGAGACAAAGCTCAACTGGGATTTCATCACCTAGATGATCACTTTACCCTTTCCTAGTTATCTTGGTTGGATTTAATCATTGAGAGGATAACCAACTCAATTCTCTAGCTGAGTATAAGATCTGGTAATTGGTATATTGGATAAGCACCTACACTGGCTATGGGATTATGATGTGAGGGTATCAAGCCCTAAGTATGAATCCATGTACTTTATCCAATACAAACTTCTTTTTGAGCACCAAAATGTAACTCAAAACCAAACATAGATTGCTTTCTAGGACCTATTCAAGCCAATTTCCTCTTCACACTTTTATAAGGTGTAAGACAAAATAGAGATTAAAAATAATCCTAAGAATTAACACACTCTTATATAATGCATTATTTTCCTTGAATATTCTTTGATTGGTCTTTGTTTTTAGATGTGAGAATGTATCATTTCTTTCCTATTTTCATATATGGTTCTTACTCATCAATAGTGAAGGGACCTTGAGGAACAAAATTCACTAGCAAGTCAACCAACCTCTTCCACCTCGTCATCCATGAAACACGTGTTTGAACCTATGGAATCTCCTCACTCTTTAGGAAGTCCTAATTAAGTAGCCCTATGAGATGTAGATTTTGTCGCTTTCCTAAACAAAAATCATGTAGCCTTAAAACATTACCTTAGAACTAAATCTTACCAAATCGTAGTTTCAACCCCACCTATAGATCTACCTTATAGCATGCCTCCCCACCTCATGAGGAGTACCTCTACTACTATGGGTACTACTCAACCTTTAGTTACCCAAGCCTTACTATAAACTAATAACCCCTTTCAAACTACCATTCAAAACCAACTGACTCAAACTACCATTAACCTTATACCGCTTACCAATCACTCTTTTGCAATAAGAGTGCCTACCACTAACACTACCCATCTCCCTTTAATTACCTCCAATATATCAAACACTACTTTGCTTTAAAACCTTGTGGTGTCCATACCCTTTATGTTACCACTGATTAGCACAAGGGTCACTAACCCACCAACTCAACAACCACTCCTACCCAACAAGCAACTTTTAGTTATCTCCATAACCCACAAGGTCATATACCTACTAACTAACCACCTACCTTTATCCAACCATTGACATCCACATACCAACATGTATATTATATCCAACCATTGGCATACACACACTAATATGTATCTTATACCTAACCACTAACATCCACATACCAATATGTGGCAACCTTTCAACCTTCTATCCACTATCAACATGTTTCTCAACCACTGCCACTACAATATGCATCTTACAACCTTTCAGGTGCTCAACCCCAAGTAGAATTCATAAATATGATCATGGACAAGATGATCACCCTAGATTCATCCATCCAAGGTGATAATAATATCTTATCTTATGACTAAATTTGTAATGATCCCATCTATCCATACCCATTAAGCCATATCCTCCCCAATGGGAACTTCCTAACTTCTTTAAATTCCAAAGCAAGGAGGATTCCCAATAGCATTGTAGGGCATTTAGGTATGCTTTTTATCTCATCACCTATGATGATTCCCTTCTTCTCTACACTTTCTCAATGTTTCTAGCTATCTCGACCTTAGATTTATATAGTTCCTTACCCAAACATTCCATCTTCTCCTTTACCCAACTAGCCCAAAAAATCTTGGATCACTTTTTGATCAATATATCCAAGAAATTTTCTATCACCAACCTCTACTCCATTCAATAACTTAAGGATGAATTTATTGCCAATTTTGTGGCTAATTGGAGGAGCCTAATTAAACAACTTTCATTTTCCTTACCTCAACTAGAACTTATAGAGCTCTTTGCTCAGGCATGTATCAAATATATCTCATCCACATTACATGTCCAAAGCTTCTAAACCTTTGATGAAGTCTTTACCATGGCTCTAAAGCATAGAATCAAACCATTGATGAAGGAAAGCTTGAACTCAAAAACAAGAAATCAACCTATAAAACCATTGAGGTTTCTTCCTCCAAATCAAGAAACTAGCCCAATACCAACACCAAGAATAAAGGAACCATAAATTCTATTGTTCTTGAAGTTGCATCTCCACCATCTACCAACCAATAAAACCTAAGGAACCAAACCTTCAACTCCTCTAATTCTTCAAACCAAAACCCAAGGAACCAAACTTAGAGCAACCAGAAATAATTAAATCCACTCGAGGAACCATATGCTTATATTTTGGAAAAGTTATTAAAATATAATATCATCCAACTTACACCAATTAAACCACCCTAAAAATTTTATGATTCTCACCTTGTGTCAGGTTGGTATAATGAGAATGACTATCGTGCCTTTCATCAAGTCATAGGATATGATATCAATAGGTACAATACCTTCAAATACCTTGTCCAATCCCTCATTGACAAGAGGGAGCTTACATTAGATAACCCTAATTCACCACCCAACCAAGCCTTGACATATTTAGGAAACCTTTTACAAACCATGCTCCTATTAAAAATGAGAGTAACAACATCAAGTGCTCTCTTGATACCCATATCATTAACATGATTCTTAACACACTCACTAATAAATAACTTGCTCACCAATCTACCAATCCCTCTCTATTTATTGAAGTAATGGAGTTAATTTATACCCTTTTGTAAACCCAAACCAAATAGATACCTCTCCCTCCTTACTCATTCATTAATGTATTATAATTAACAACTTCCCCTTTGACCAACACATCAAAATACAGACCCATCTTACCTTCCTCACCAATTACCATGCAACTATTTGCTCCCATAGAAATCATTCCTAAGAAGGAAATTCCCTAGTCTACTCCTCCCATATAAGATCCATCTATCCCAACCTTAAATCTTTTGATTGAGGAAGAGGAAAAGGTTACCATCCCTATGTCTCCATGTAATGGATTATATTTTAGATCCACCATTCAAGGAATCAAACCTTTCTCAAAGATAGTGAAAATTTTGGCAATTGTCCCTAACCTTGACATGGATTGAGCTACCTTTTGGAAATAATTAGGTCTCCCTTATGTTACCAAACTAGAACCTCCAACACCTTATTTTGTAGACCAAGATAGCACTTATAATAACCAACCAACCAAAACCTCCACCCAACCAACCAAAACCTCCACCAAACTAAACAACCCTCAACCACCTAATCTAGTCAAGACCCAAGTAACCAAACCCCCTTAAAAACCAATAACCTAAGAAACCAAATAATTAAAACCACCCAAAGGCTTAAATCCTTGAATTTTACCTCCCTAAACCTTTCTTACCATTTTGGTTTCTCATCCCTCTACCTTGAGCATGAATCCCATTATTTTTACCAAAACCCCACCACCTTTATTGGTTACACCTTCACACTTGATTCCTAACACACCTCTTTTTATTGCACCAACAATACCTAGGTTACCTACCTTTCCATCCTATACCTCTAGCTTATCACCCATCTTGCCTAAAAAAAAACATCAACCAAACATACCACCTTACCTAAGACACCTATCACCAAACCTACTTCCAAATAACCTTCTACCTCAACATCCAAAACAAAAACTGCTAAACCTTTAATACCTTTAACTAATTCTTACTTAACCATTCTCTAATGGTTATTACAAACCTCTTCCTTAAGCTTACCACCCATACAAAACTTTGACCCTTCACATCTCAAACCATCATGGTTCAATAATATTTTTATTTGTTTATACCACTGAACACCTAGCCATGATATGGATAATTTCAAGGCTCTCCAAACTCTCATCCACCACCTTTATGATGAGGATGATATATTAATAGACAAACCTCCTACGTCAATGATACCAACCTAAAAAACAACCATACTTACCCAAAACTTACCCACTCCCCCACTCTCACCTAAGAGTGAAGATAAGTCTAACCACTCTACTACCTCACCCTCTCTTTCTATCCATACTATCAATGTGGTCACTAGATCACAATAGAAAGGTAAAGGGAAGGCTAAGGTGTCCATTCCTTGGACTTACCCCTCTTTAAAATCCCAAGAAAACCACACCCAACCATCTCCATCTTAAATCAAACCCAAGTTATCTATCTTAGGTGCCCCCCAATCTAACCTTCCATAATCTAACCCATATGTAATATCTATCTGAAAAGCTATCCTCAAGCAACATCACTAGACCCTAGAAAAAATGAGCTTGTATGAGTTTATTTCTACTTATCCCCATCACCTCTAAGTAGTCATAGAGGCCTTGTAATCCATAAAGGTCCAACCCAATGACCCTCGACTTCTAGCTACATTTATTGGTGTCCTCCAAACTTCCAACCTTATCACCTTGAAGAATTCAAAAATACCTTATGTCCACCTTAAGGACTTAGATTTACCTCTCTTTATTACCTCTTACATCAACCAAACCCATGTCAAAAGGGTAATTATTGATGGGGGAGATAACATTAACATCATATCCTTTTATGATTATGAACAATTCAACTTATCTCACAATATCATGTAAAAATCCACAATGGTCCTCCAATCCTTTAATGACACTATGGCCACTACCTTTGGAATCATCATCCTTCATATCTATGTAGGACCCCATACACTCCCTAGACTTTTCTATGTGGTGGAAGGATAATTATAATACAACATCTTATTACGATGACCTTAGATTTTATCCATGAAATGTGTCCCTCTACCCTTTATTGATGCATTAAGTTTGAGCATGAGGGCTAGATCATCAATATCTAAGCATACCCAAATCCTTTCTCAACATGAAACATGACCTATCTCCCTCATAATGTCCTCATATACCCATCTAATTCACCTTTAATAGTTACACCCCAAATTCTAACCATTGATGAAATGTAAACTAGTTCATCCATCCCTTCTTCATATATCCCCATAGAGGATCCCTTGGGATTTATGTTCTAATGATTCTCATTAGGGGAGTATTGCCTTCTAACATTTGATGATTTCCCTACTCCTCAAGAATATGGGAACCTCAAACATGACCCTTCATTTGACCCTAACATTGAAACCATCATCCATTTTAGTCCCCAAACCATCAAATGAACTTCATCTATGGGGGACTTGATTGACCACTTCTTTCTCTCACTACTACCTCTTCCATCAAACCATTTACCTCTGACTTTTCCTACCTTGGTAAACCAACATTTGATAAATTATATCTTCACAACTGCACCTAAAAGGGATTTGGCCTTGGATAATATAAACAAGGACCTCATGAGTTACCTTTGAACAAAACCCAAAAACCTCATGAGTCATTTGGCCTTGGGTTTGTACCACTTGAAGAATCCACCAATTCACCCAAACCTATTGACATCATCAAGGAAGACAACTCATCCTCACCATCCCAACCTAATTGAAAGTATAAGGATTTTGAAATCATCCCCCCTAATTTTTTATTTAATATTATTATTTTGGGCCCTCTGACCTATCAAAAATATGGCCAAACTAAAACTCTTCCTCTCATTCATCTTAAGATGGTATAAAATGATTTTCCTACCATCAAAACCATATAAAATTAAGATGATGATTCTATTCTTACCTACCTTGGTGCCCTAGATTCTTCAATCCATAAATCCCTTCTTCCTAAAACCTTGACCATGTTGAATTAATCCACCATGGATATTGACTTAGGCACTCTAGATAACCCCCACATTATCGAAATGGGCCAATCACTAAATGCTGAAGAAGTTCAAGGTTTCTCCTCTTTCCTCCAAGGTTGTAGCATAAAATTCACTTGGTATTATAATGATATGCTTAAGATTGAGCCCACCATTTCTACCCATAATATAGTCATTCATCATGACACCAATCTTGTTAAACAAGAACTTCAATGCATGCATCCTTGCATATCCCTTCTCATCAAAGAAGAGCTTTAGTGTCTCCTATCTATAAACTTCATTTAACCCATTAAATACCCCCAATGGGTCTCAAATATCATACCTATCACTAAAGGCACTAGAGGTATGCACATTTATGTGGACTTTCATGACCTTGACCTCGCCTTCCCCAAGGATAACTTTCCTCTACCTAGTATTGACCAGCTTGTTTACCTTACAGCTAGCCATGATATGTTATCTTTTATAGATAGGTTTTTGGGTTACAATCAGGTCTTGATCACTCCTAAATATTAGCATAAAAACACCTTTACTACCCCTTGGGGAAATTTTTGCTAAAGAGTCATTCATTTTAGGTTAAATAACACTGGTGTAACCTACCAGTGAGCCATGACCTACATCTTCCATGACATCATCCACACCATCATAGATAACTATGTTGATGATCTCTTGGAAAAATCCAAATCTCATAAATATCATCTAAAATTTATCAACATTATCTTTGAATGCATAATCCATTTCCATGTTAGACTTAACCATAAGAAATGTGTTTTTAGGGTCCTTTCAAGAAAGCTTCTTGGATTTATCATTTCCCTTAGAGGAATTAAAGTAGACCCTACCAAGGTCAAATAAACCTTAGAGATGCCTCCTCCAACCAACCTTAAGCAACTCTATATCCTGTAGGTAAATCTTCAATCCATTCATCATTTCATTTCCTAGCTTTCATACCAATGCTAACCTTTTCATCACCTTTTAAAGAAGGATTTATCTTTCAAATGGAATAGTGATTGTCAAAAAACCTTTGAATCACTCAAATAGCACCTTTTTCTCATCACCTATCCTCACCTCCTAAATATGAACACCCCTTTTACCTATACATATCTACCACCAACCATTCCCTATGGGTAATGTTAGCTCACTAAGATGAACAACATAGAGAAAAAGTTGTGTACTACATCAGTCACACGCTTGTAGAATACGAGACTTAGTATACCCATATCGAGAAACTTTTCTTGACCTTAACTTTTACTACCACCAAACTTTTCCACTAACTTCTTAACCATAAAACCTATGTCATAACCAACACCAACCCACTTAAGTACATGTATTCCAAGCCATACCAAAACTAGCATAAGTCCAAATTACTTATGCTCTTAGCAGAGTTTGATCTTGAGTTCCTCTAGAAAAAGTCAATTAAAGGGCAAGTCATTGCTGACCAATTGGTTGAAGTACCTTTAATATATCACCAACCTCTTCCTCTTGAATTTCTAGATGAATCCATCACTACTCTTTCTCAAGAGGACATAACCTACCAAATGACTATGTTCTTTGATGGGTCAAAATACCAACATGGTGCAGAAGTTGGTATCATCCTTATCCCCTTTAATGATGAACCCCTTCCTATATCCTTCAAACATGATTTTGAATGCACCAATAATATGGTTGAGTATGATACCCTAGTCATAGGTCTCCAAACTTATCTATCCTTAGGAATTAAGACAATCAATGTCTTTGGTGATTCTTAGCTCATGGCCAAATAGGTCAATGGATCCTATAAATGTAAGAATGATGTCGTATAAAAATACAAATTTTTAGTTGAAAAAATCTTAGCATCATTCGAACATTACCTGGTCCAATCTATTCCTTGATCTACCAAAAAATTCATTGATACAATGGTTTGCCTTGCTTCTTAGATCCCTTCTCAACCTCCCAATTCCAAAATATTTATCACCATTAGTCATTTTACCACACCCTCTTATAGCTGATCTAACCTTCCTACTATTAATAGTGTGGAGGAATCCCCATCTAACTTTTGGTATGACCAAACTTTTAACTAGCTCAACCTAGGCATTGTTTCTCCCAACCTCTCTAGAAATAATTGAAGAATATTTATTCAGAGTACCTCTTGCTATACCATATTAAGGGGAATCCTTTACAAATGTGGTTTTGATAGTCTCCTTCTTCATTTTCTACATAGCTATGAAGCTTTCTATGCCATTAGGGAAACACATAATAGGATCTATGGGGGACACTATAGCAGTCTATCAATCATTAAATGTATCATTCACCTTGGATACTATTGGCCCACCCTCAACTAAGAATATTTTAATTATGTAAAAAAGTTTATTAAATGTCAACATCATGCTAATTTAAATCATGTACTAGCCAATGGCCTCCAACTATCTAAGGATTTTTGGCCTTTTTCATAATGGGGGCTCGATCTCATTGGGGAAATCAACCCCCATTTTTCATAGTGGCATAGATCCATCACCATTTCCATTGAATATTTCACCAAGTGGGAATAAACTATTCATCTTATCTTAACCAAAGTATAGAAGATTATTGACTTTATCAACCATCATATCATCTATCACTTTGGTGTTCCTCATAATATCATCATCGATAATAGTAAATCTTTCAAAAATAGGCAAGTCCAAGGTCTATATGATGTATTTGGCATCAATTTAAACTTTTCCTCAACTTACCTTCCACAAGAAAATGGATAGGTAAAAGCCTCTAACAAAATCCTTAATAAAATGCTAACCAAAGTGGTCAGTGCTTTAGGTTGGGATTGGCACTTGCACATCCCATTTGATTTATGGGCCTATTATATTAGAATTTGAACCTATAATGGTGATACCCCTTTCTCTTTAGTCGTTAGAGTAGAGGAAATCTTTCCTCTTGAATTAAAAATTCCCTCTCTTCACATATCTTTACAAGATCTTATTTCTAAAAAAGATTATCATCAACACCATTTAGCTCAAATTGAGATACTTGAAGAATATCACCTCAAAATGATTAACCACCTCCATATATATCAAGAAAATATCAAGTGTGATTATAAAAAGCACTTCAAATTATGAGACTTCAATATCAGAGACCTCATCCTAAAGGAAAACCAACATTTGACCAACATGGAGAAAAGTAAATGAGGTAAGTTTGCTTTTAATTAGCCTGGACCTTACATCATAACCCATAAGTATAGACTAGGAGCTTATCATTTTTCCTCTCTTGAAGGTAAACCAAAACTTTATCCTTTTAATGCTTCACATCTACATCCATTCTTCTATTAAATAAGGATCAATCTCACTTTTAGTCTAACTTAAGCTCATACCTTGAATAATGAGATTTTCACCTTTACCCATCTTCCTCCTCTCCTTTTGAGGACAATTGATTAAAAAATAGAACCATGTGATTAAACATCATAATCATAGCCTAATCCTAAATATGGGTATCATAGCTCTACTTATAACATGGTTTTTATGGATACTTTTCATCTCTAACAAGATGGAATCCCATGTTCATTATGTGTCAAACTACCTCCTTTCACCTATCATTTAACCCTCTTGTGTTAAATTTTTTCCCTCATAAAGGTAAACCTTTGAACCTAATTAGACTTGTCCATGTCTAAAAACATCACATACAAAAACAATTTGGATACCAAAATATTAATTGGGTCAATATCTTAAGCATTGCAAACTACTCCCTTGAAAGATAGCTACACAAAAACAAAATAAAAATTTCTTTCACTAAAGGTAAAATTTTGCCTCAAAGGACAACTATCAAAGGGAATTAAAAAAAGTATCTAAACTTGGACCACTCCCTTGAAGGATGGCTAAGTGAACTTTGTCAAAAAATAGAGAAATTTATTGGAAGCTTCTCACATCGATAAGCTTCCCATATACAACAAAAGACACACTATCATAATCAAATCAAATTCTAAATAATCTTGAAAGTCATAATTGGCTCTCAAGCAGCATAATAAGATGGAATCCACAATTGGATTTCACATGTAGACTTCTAGAATTGATCAGTCTACATCTAGCATATGACATGGAATTCCCTATTATCATTTTTAGGTCACTTATAAAAGGAGAAAAATTACCCACATAAGGTTACCATACATATTAACCTTTATCCTTCACACCACCTATCACCCATATTGCCTTTATGCTATCTATAAATCAAGGAATTTTGAGCTTACTTGGCACACTATGATCAAGAAACTTATTATATCAACCAATGCAGGCTAATGCGAAGCATTAAAAGGGCTTATGTTAAGTCAATCCAACTTTGGGTTTTGTTTTACTTTGTCCTTGTCAACAAACAATCATTACACCTCATTTCTCATTCTCTCCTCATTGAGTCATGTATTATATTGGACCTATGTCTAATTATTTTTCATGTCTATTTCCACATCTAGTATGTTCATCTAACATAATTATGTGCCACCACTATCATCTATCCAAACCATAAACAAAATAAGAATAACATTAACGTCAATCAACCCACCTTATGGGGATACTTTTCTCCACAACCTTAACTTGTCTTTGATGTACACACTTTATTTACAAACCTTCAATCAAGCCAAACCATGTGGTCCATCAAATTGGGGCAAACAATTTGAACACCACTCACCCAACCCTTAAACTACATTGTCTTAATATACATAGACTATGTAGGCACTACTTGACTCAAGGGTAGCTCAACCACTAATAGCTAATTACCATCCACTTTTTCTTCTAATTAATTTCCATTACTAACAATGCCCTATTACTTAGGGTGTCTTATATCAAGGAAGCTTTGGATTTTTCCTAGCAACCTTATATTTTAACATCATCTAATACTTCCTCTTTATTTTTCCCCATTTTTATGAGTACATTGGTTTGAGGTCTTTTCAAACTATGTAGGTGACGCTCAGTTACTAAGGTTAACTCAGTCACATCCTTTATTTTATTTACCATTCTCAACTAATATCTTTTCCTCCACTTCTCTACCTTTCTTTTCACCACCTCCTTCCCTTTAGCTTGTCAATCTCTTTTAACCACTTTTCCAACTTTTCAATCTATTTTAACATAAGGATTGATAGCCTTCCTCATTAGCATGTCTTATCTCCCATAAAGCCACCATCTACTATGCTTCATTAACCTCCCTATCAACTTTCCCTATGCATTCTTTGTGGCTCACTCCCCCACCCACTTTTCATGTTTTTTGTCCCTCTCTCCACCTCTTACCAACCTTTCCCTTTACCCCCTTTATCTTCTTCCACCATCCTCATCCTTTCCCCTTGCCCTTGGCAACCTATCAAAACCTCTTCCTCACTCTCTTTTCCTTACCAATTCCACATAATCATATTACCTTGCACACTGATGGAAAATTTTACCTCCTTCTCTTCTTTGATACCACCTTCTTACTACTCTTCCACTACTTATAAACCACCTTCATTCCAATTCTTAGTTTTTGTTTTCTTCTTTCCCATCTTTTCAATCTATCATGCTTTTTATTCTATATTATAGCATCCCTTTTTTCTTACATGTGCCACCACTCTATCAATTTTCCATTCTTCCCACCTTTTCCATTTTTTCCTCCACAACTAACTTCTAACTAGGTCTTTATCCCTTGAGAAGTCTTCCATAATTACCCTTTTCTTATTATGTATTCCCTCCTTTTGCACTTTGCATTCCCCTTTTCCTCTTTCCATCTTGGGACTCACTTATCTTTTACATCTATGTGAGTGTTTGTACATTATATCCCTACTTCATTATTCTTATTATCATCCTTAATCTTCATCCCTTATTTTCATCTCATTCCCTATCATTGTATTACCCTATTTCTTCACTACCTCACTGCCTTTTTATCTTGTCAATTTCTTCTAATCACCCATTCAGCTTTTCAATCTCTTCTAAAAATTTGATTGTAACACACCTTATCTATTTAGCTTCTTATCCACCCATCCTTTGCTTCCCCTCATTTTTATTAACCCCTTTCCCATTTTCCATCCTATTCTCATCTCCAACACTACCATATAATTTTCTTCATTATTCCTCCCCTTGCCTATCATCATCCAGGCTTACTTGGTCATGTCATCACATGCTTCTTCACTCTCTTGTCATCCTTTTTATGTCCTCATTTCACTCCTTTATCTTCATATTTCCTTTTATTTCATGTGTTTCCTTATTTTTCATTCTCATCACCAAACTATTTTCTCTTTGGTATTTCATGTCATTCCCTTACCCTTCATGATTGTTACACTTCTCTCCCCATCCTTTTCAATTATCCAATCTATTAATTTTTAGTAAATTCCTCAAACCCCCATCTTCTACCTTTTATTTTTATTTTCTTTTCTCTATTTCATTTCATTTTTCTCATCTCCCTTGATGACATTCCTTATTCTTCCTAACCTTGTTTTTTTTCCTCCTCCATATCCATGCTTGTTTCCTTCCATTTTTATCCATATTTATCTTTATTTATGACCTTTTTGTCTTCTATACCTATGTCTTCATCCATCTCTTGGTCTGCCTTCACCTCATCCCTTTTTGGATCTCCTTTATTTTTTCCCATTGGCACTCTAGCTTCTCACTCATTAGAGTGTAGTCAACATCCACATTGCTTATATGTGCACATACATGTTTGCTTCCTTATGTCCTCTACTCTCTTTATTTAATGCATGAAATCTCATTAGGTTCATTGCTTTAAGACATCCATTTCTTCCTTCAGTGATTTTGTCTATTAAGCATGGGTACTTCTTTTATCCCTCTCCAACTACTCCCTTTGCTCTATCCAACACCTCTTCTACCTTTAAACCCTCTACACATTTTGAGTGTGATGAACAAACCTTTTTTATCCTTAAAAGCATGCTATGCATTCATAGGTATTATGTTCATTAAGTTAATCCCATTTTAGGTCTATTTTTAGTCCTTGTCACAAAATAAACATCATGCCCTCTTCTTATCCTAATGTGCTTAAGTTGATATTTTCATTACAACATTTGTATCTTGATAATATTCTTCACTTTACCATTCTAGTGTTGTGTAGAGTAAAAAATACTCTACGTTTCATTTTGATTTTTAGTCACATGATCCAAATCACTGTCCCTAAACACTTTGGTTCGAGACATCAAAGTTTTGACTTAGAGTGTGGGCTCAAATTTCTTTTTTACTCAATTTTGTCTAAGTGTCAAAATCGAGCAGAAGTTTCCAAGTGTCATTGGCTTAGGCACCTTTCATAATTTCTAGAAGTTGGTTGAGATGTTCCACGTATCTCATAGTAACTCAGTGAAATGTGACAAGTGTCAGCATCTGCATTTCAAATCTCTTTTAAGTAGAAGGTTTCAACAAGCTAAGTATCAAGATCAGGCAGAGGGTGCCAAATGGCAATCACAAAAGGTTTCAATTTGCTTTTCTAAAAGTGAAAAAAGATGCCATGTATCCTAGCTTAAGAGAGTGGAAGCCACCATGTGTTAATCTCTGAATTATCTTCATTTTGTTTCACTAATATAGTAAAGACTGTGGTGGGTCTCAAGTTTTGTTTTTAAAGCAAGCAAAAGCTGCCAAGTGTCACCATTTGTGTAAATATGAAATGAGGCCCGATTGTTTCTATAATATAAATAAAACAATGTGGATACTAGCATGTGTCACCTTGCACAAGTTTCTCAAAAAGTGGCTAAAAGTAGCAGAGATCACCACATATTCCTAGTTAAGTAAAGCAGAGATTGCCACCTGTCCCTATGCCTTTTATTTTTAAAGTTGCTCAGGCGAGAAATGTTTTGGGTCTTATTTTTTGTTAAGTTGTTAAAGTTTCAAAGAAGTGGATTGTGACAAGTGTCAAAGGTGGAACACTCCTGAGCAAAGACATAAAAAGAATATAAGCTACGTGGAAAGTGTCGTGTGTCTTCGGTAAATACTATGGAACATGCCAAGTGTCTTTTTTTGGTACATCCTAAATAAAGAGAAGGTTTTCAAGAGGAATAGGGGAATAAGCCCAGTGTCCTATCCTATTTGAAAGAAGAAAGCATCTTGAGTATTTACTTTAGCAAATGAACTTGCAGAGAAATAGAATGTTTCAAATATAGTAAATATCTTGTGTTAGATACTTCCAATTCAGTTAGAGTTTAGTTGGGCTGTTAAATTGAGAACATGTGGACAATCTAGAAGGAATCCAAGTCTATAAATAGGGGTGTAGAGATCACCTAAAATCAGAGGGAGATAATCTAGAGAGAATTTTCTATGAGAATTATTGTCAAGAGTTTTTAGACTTTCTAGAGTTGTGATTAGGAATATCATTTGCCTTTGTTCTATTTTCTTAAGTTGGAAAGTTTATGTAACTATGCATGTTTTTATGCCTCTTATGTGACTAGAGAATTAATAAGAAGATTCAATCTTGTGCCTTCATTGATATTTTCTATGTCATTGCAAAAGTAGTCTAAGTTGTGAGCCTCTGTCTCTATTGTTTTCATTTTTTACATTAATCATGCCTTATTTGGTCTTAAATGTAACTGAATCTTACATATAGTTTCACTGTGCTTAGATTAAGGGCCGAATTACATTTAGGTGCATCACCATAGTTAGATTTTCTTTTGCATTTGTGTTTCTATTAAAATTCTTATCCCTTTTCCCAGTATATGCTCAATATAAAGAAGAGACCAGCTTCTTAAAAATCTAGAGGTTGTTTCAAGTTGCAAGTCCCACATTCTTGAAAATTCCCATTGTTGGTGTTAGAACAAAGCACAATTTTAACCATCAACAATTTTTGGCACACCTAGTGAGACACTATATTGAAGTTTATTTTAAGATCATATGAACTAGAGAGCTACGAGGAGTCAGAGCTACGGACAATAACCAGATCTCAATCTACTATAAATCTAGGTATTCTTTTTCCACCATTGGTAACTAGTCCTAGAAGAAGAGTCAATCAATTTATACCAATACCAAGAGTAAATATGAGAGCCCCTATAGCCCCAAGAAATTATGCAATTTATAACACTGGTAGTCCTTTGATTCTCCCAATACCACCAGCCACTTGGGACCCTATCCCAATGAATGCCCTAAAATCTCTACCCAAATTTAGTGGGAAAGACTTCAAAACACCTAAAGAACATCTAAAATATGTATTAGATGTTTGTGCTATACATGTCACACAGCAAAATGTGGCCATAAGATTATTAGCAGCTTCTTTTAAATGGAAAGCTCTAGAATGGTACTGGTCCTTGACCCCGAATACCATATCTACATGGGATCAACTCGGAGATCTTTTCTTTGAAATATTTGAAGAGAAGGGTGATAAGTCTTCTTTATTACAACAATTTATTACCATCCAAAGGGCACCACAAGAAGTAATAACTGACTTCAATTCTAGATTTCAAAAGACTTGGGAAAGAATCACTACTACAACTAGACCATTACTATGTATGGCTATAATGTTTTATATTAAGGCTTTAAATTTAGACATATATGTTATGATTTAGTCACTTGGAGGTCAGACTCTACCAGAGGCTTATGACGATGTAGTCACAGCTGAAAATAATTTGATAGATGCTGGAAAGTAGCCTCCAAGGCCTCCCATGCCCATGTTTTGAGAGATTTCTTTGTCATTACCTCAAGAAGCCCCTAAATCCATAGCCCCACCTATGTCTATGTACATATATCCTCAACCACCTGCTAAAGAAATTATCCCTACCCAGTCATCTGAGCTGGATGATATCAAGAATATTTTAACGACATTTTCTAATGAGCTGATTAATATAAAAAGATAGTAAAACACTTATACTAAACCCAAATATCAAGGCTATCAAGGAAATATATTTCCATCATAGCCAAACCAATATCAGGGTCCTCAAAGGCAAAATAACCCTCAGCCAGCAAACCAATTAGTTGCAGTCCCTACACCCTCATAGACTATTCCTCCCAATTCAAATAGGGAGATTGTTCCAAGGCAAAACAATTATGTAGATGGCACCAATGCCTAGTGTTTCCCTTGCAATAATGCTCATATGCCTAGAAATTGTCCCATGGGTAATCTACAACAAAAGGTAGCAGAGTAAAGAAGAATGGATGGACAATTTGCAGATTTTAGTGACAATCAAGTCTATCAATCCTCTAATATGCAAAATTTAGTCATAATGGCTCAGATGCAAGGGATGTCTTTGCAACAAGAAGAAGAAATAACCCCAGAATATGCTTTGTTCTCATGGGTTGAAGATGAAGAATTAGTATTCTTGAATGAATTTTCTACTTCCAAGAAACCAGTGGTGCAATCAGACTACTATACTAGATCAAAGAGAAGAATGATGGAATAGCCTAAAGTTGTAAATAATGAAGTTATGGAGAATCCTCCATTTTAAGGACAAAGAAATATAGCTATCAGATAAGAAGTGCCTCAACTAGTGCATAATCAAGTAGTTCTTGGACAAGTTCAAGAAAAGGCACAGTATATTTATTTTCCAAGAATTCAAACTTTGGGACAAATGAATGTGGTGGATCAACTGAAGATGACTCCAACACAAGTATCAATTTGGGACATATTAGCTATTCCTAAACAATGGACACTATTACAAGAAGCTCTTCAAGGCCAAGCAATGCCCAAATGTACTGGTATCAGAGGACCTACTGATAAAAGAAAGCTCAAAGACACAGTTCATCTGTAGATAACAGCCTTAGTAAACAATGCATCAGAGGTAAGTAATCCAAAATGGATCCCTTCTATTTAACTTTGATAGTTGGCAAGAAACTGTTGCATAATGTAATGATAGATTCAGGGGCTAGTACTACAGTAATGCCAAAGTAAATAGTAGATGTGTTAAAGATAAAATATGAGCCACTCACTAAAGGAGTTATGTAGCTAGATGGAAAATTAGTGCAAATAATAGGGAGAATTAAACAACTACCATTGCAATTATATACTTGTTAAAATATAATTGTAAAGTAAGATGTAGTAGTTATAGATATACCTCTTGTATTTGGCCTATGTTTATCAAGAGACTTTATAGCCAAGATAGGAGGAGATATGTCTCTTGATTGGTCTCACTTAATTCTAAGAACTAAATATGGTTCAAAGATGAAAATTCTATCTGAACCACTATCAAAGGATCACATCACCAATGAACCAACATCAAAATTAGAGGCAAATCATGCTATGATAAATAAGGAAGAAAGGGTTTTTGTTGAAGAGTTAGGCGACTAGACTAAGCATGATCAAGAAAAAGAAAATAACTAGTTGTTAGCTATGATGCAAAGTGACCCATATGGAAATTATGACTCTATTGGTCTAGGAACTTATGTTATTTTTTATGAAGACCATGAAATCCAAAATGTTTTAGGGGAAGAGATGCCAACTAATCAAGAAGCTTAAAAAGATTCAAAAATTTGGACCTTAAATTTTGATGGGGCTAAAAGTAAAAATGGTGCTGGAGCAGGAATTTGTCTTACTGCTCCAAATGGTGAAAAAAATTTAAGGACTATCTATTTTAAATTTTCTTGTACTAATAATGGTGCCAAGTATGAATCTTTAGTACATGGGCTCCTATTAGCCAATAAAAATGGAATAAAAAATCTAATAGTAAAAGGAGATTCAAAACTAGTAGTAAAGCAAATTAGAGAAAAGGAAATAACAAAGAATGTAAGGATGAAATCCTATAAGCACATAATTTTAGACTTAATAGAAGATTTTGAAGCTTTCAATATTGAAGTAGTCCCCAAGATTCAAAATTCTGAAGCTGATAGGATGGCACAAATTGGCTCGTAGTTTGATCTAGCAACTGGCCTATTAGTTAACAATGAGTCAGTAAAGGTTATAGTAAGACCAACTATCCCAGATAATGATGAGAATTGGCAAGTATTTGAGAATGATTTTCAAGTACTCACATTCTTGAAACAATTAGGGGAATTTTCCAATCAATTACAACTAAAGATTAAAAAGGCATATGGGGATCAAATTATACAATTAAAGAATAATAAGCTTCCCAAAGGTTTAATCACTTTAGAGAACCTTTTTGATTGAGAAGATGTAAGCCTAGAAAAGAAAAGGTTGCAAGCAAACAAAGCAGATTATTTTGAAATAGAGGTGAGTGAAGGAAAAAAATTAAAAGTTGGAAATTCTAAAACTCAAGTAGAAAAGGAAAGGTTAATTAAATTATGCAAAAAATATGACAGAGTCATAGCCTAGAGCTATGAAGACCTTCATGGATATAATAGAGATATTATTTAGCACAAAATAGAATTGACTAAAGGATCTAAGCCCATCAAATAGAAATAGAGGCCATTGAATCCAAGGATTGAGCCTCTAATGGTGGATGAGTTGCAGAAACTTTTAGATTCTAAAATTATGTTTTCAATCAAACACTCAACTTGGGTATCAATTCTAGTACCAATTAGGAAAAAGAATGGTGATATAAGACTTTGTGTAGATTTTAGAGACCTAAATAGGGCATCTATGAAAGATCACTATCCTTTTCCCTCCATGGAACAAATTTTATAGACTGTGGCTAGATCTGAGAGGTTTTCTTTGCTAGATGGTTTCTCTAGATACATTCAGATTTGGCCGGTTAATGAAGACCAATACAAGACTACTTTTACTACCAAATGGGGAACATTTGCATATGCTAAGATGCCATTTGGCCTATTAAATGTTGGGGCCACTTTTCAAAGAGCTATGGATGTAGCATTTAGAGAGCTTATAAATAAAATTATCTTGATTTATCTTCATGATCTTACTATTTTTTCAAAGAATTTTGTTGATCATTTTGATCATTTAGAATCTGTGTTTTAAAAATGTCAAGAATTTGGAATCTCCTTAAATCTTAAGAAATGTATCTTTTTTGTCCCTCAAGGCAAATTATTGGGACATATAGTATCTAAAGAAGGAGTCTTCATAGACCCAGAAAGAGTGGTAGCTATAATGAATTTACCTCTTCCAGTAAATAAGAAATCAATTCAATCTTTCTTAGGAAAGATTAATTTTGTTAGTCAGTTCATATCTGATTTTGTAGGCTTAGTAAGACCAATGACACTCTTGCTGAAAAAAGCCCTATTTTTCAAGTGGACTATGAAAGGAAGGCAAGCCTTTGAAGAGGTCAAGAAAGCTATCTCAACAGCTCTAGTACTTATAAACCCAGACCTTTCTAAGCCTTTTGTAATGTATGTATATGGAGGAGAGCTCAGTATTGTTGTTGTCCTAACACAGAAGGATGATAGATAGGAGGAAGACCATCCAATAACGTTTTTCTCAAGGAATCTTAGGGAATATTAAACTAGATATAACTTTGTGGAAAAATAAGCATATGTTATGCTAAAAGCCCTCAAAAATTTTAGGCATATAGTATCAGGAAGTAAAAATCTGATACTTGTAGCTCATCCAAGTGTCATAGAATACATCATGGAGGGTGAAATTACTGAAAAGAGAGCAAACTAGATAACCAAGATCCTTAAATATGATTTAGAGGTCAAACCCACTAAATTAGTCAGAGGTAGGGGTTTGTGCCAATATATGACTCAAGATCTTGAAAAGATGATACCTGAAGAGACAAATTTAGAAATAGAAGAGGAAATTGTATTAAGGATACAAGAAGTTGATCAAGAATCCTAGGTCACAAGCAAGGTTTATTTTATGAAAAATGGGATTTACCCAAGAGCACTCGCTCAAAATAAGAGAAGATACTATAAGATGCAAGGAGTTCATTTTGTTTTAATTGAACAGGTTCTTTTCAAAAGAAATTCTGATAGCAAATTGTTAAGATGTGTAGAAAAGGCTGAGGCTAAGAAAATACTACATGAAATGCATCATGCAGTATCAGGTGGACATTTTTTTTCAAAGACCATAGCTATAAAGATAAGTGAGGCAGGTTATTTCTAGCCTGCTTTATTTATAGATTGCTATCAGCTGGTTAAAAAATGTCAATCTTGTCAATATTATGTGGGGATGAGAAGGAATGCAGTAATGCTTCTTAGTCCTATAATTGTGGATGAACCTTTTGCTCAATGGGGTCTTGACTTCATTAGAATGATAAATCTAGTGTCTAGTATGGATCTTAATAGCCACATATTATTTCACCAGATGGACCAAGGCAGTGCCACTCAAGGAAGCAACAAAAAATGTGATCTTAGATTTTCTAGGGAGTATCACTACTCATTTTGGGGCTCCTTACACCATAATTTTAGATAATGCTAAAACATTTTTAGGGTCTAAAGTATCTGAATTTGCATTAAATCATGGAATATATCTAAAAACTTCCTCTAATTATTACCCTTAGGGTAATGGTTTGGCAAAATCAACTAATAAGAACCTGATTAGACTCATTAAAATAATAGGGGCTGATCATCACAAAGAATGGCATAAAGTGCTTAATTTAGCACTATGGCCTCATAGAATCATGCTTAAACAGGTGATCAAAATGTCCCCATATGAATTGGTATATGGGAAATATATTATAATTCCCTTAATCTTGGAGATTCCTGCCCTCTAGTTGATCAAACAGATTGAAATCGAAGAAAATGGCCCCATGCAAGTCAGACTTACAAAACTTTTGGAAGTTCAAGAAAAGAGGGATGTAGCACATGATTCATTAGTAAAGCATTAAAAAATAATTAAATACTATTTTGATAAAAGGACTTCAAATCCCCATTTTGAAATAGGGTCAATTGTTTTGGAATGGGATGCAAGAGCTGCCAAGACAGGTCAACACACAAAATTTGAAGCATTATGGACTGGCCCTTATAAAATTTATGCATGTAAACAAAAAAAATTGTTTGAGTTAGAAATGATGGAAGGTGAACCTGAAGAGATTCCTATAAATGGAATCTATTTGAAATGTTTTAGTTAAACTATGTTTTTTAGCAATTTTTGATCATGTGGGAGTTGTAGATTCTTTTTGAGCAGGCTCAAAAGTCCTTGGGGTCACCAAGAACTGTAGAGTAAAAAATACTCTATGTTTCATTTTGATTTTTAGTTTCATGATCCAAATCACTATCCCTAAACACTTTGGTTTGAGACATCAAAGTTTTGACTCAGAGTGCGGGCTCAAATTTCTTTTTTGCTCAATTTTGTCTAAGTGTCAAAATTGAGCGAAAGCTGCCAAGTGTCATTGGTTGAGGCACCTTTCATAATTTCTATAAGTTGGTTGGGATGTGCCACGTATCTCATAATAACTCAGTGAAACATGACAAGTGTTGTCATCCATGTTTCAAATCTCTTTTAAGCAGAAGGTTTCAACAAGCTAAGTATCAAGATCAGGCAGAGGGTGCCAAGTGGCAATCACGAAAGGTTTTAATTTACTTTTGTAAAAGTGATTGAAGATGCCACATATCCTATCTAAAGAGAGCAAAATCCACCACATGTCAATCTCTGAATTATCTTCATTTTATTTCACCGATATAGTAAAGACTGTGGTGGGTCTCAGGTTTTGTTTCTGAAGCAAGCGAAAGCCACCAAGTGCCACCGTTCATGTAAATATGAAATGAGGCCTATTTGTTTCTATAATATAAATAGAGTGACATGGAGACTAGCATGTGTCACCTTCCACATGTTTCTCAAAAGGTGGCTAAAAGTAGTGGAGATCACCACATATCCCTAGTTAAGTAAAGCAGAGATTGCCACCTGTCCCTATGCCTTTTATTTTTAAAGTTGCTCGGGCAAGAAATGTTGTGGGTCTTATTGTTTGTTAAGATTTTAAAGTTTCAAAGAAGTGGATTGTGACAAGTGTAAAAGGTGGAACACTCCTGAGTAAAGACACAAAAAGAGTATAAGTTATGTGGAAAGTTCCATGTGTTTTTGGTAAATACTCTAGAACACGCCAAGTGTCTTTTTTTGGTGCATCATAAATAAAGAGAAGGTTTTCAAGAGGAATAGGGGAATAAGCCAAGTTTCCTCTCCTATTTGAAAGAATAAAGTGTCTTGAGTTTAGCCAATGAACTTGCAGAGAAATAGAACATTTCAAATACAGGAAATATCTTGTGTTAGATACTTCCAGTTCAATCAGAGTTTAGTTGGGCCATTAAATTGAGAACATGTAGACAATTTGGAAGGAATCCAAGGATATAAATAGGGGTGCAAAGATCACCTAAAATTATAGGGTGACAATCTAGAGAGAATTTTTTGAGAGAATTATTGTCAAGAGTTTTTAGACTTTTTAGAGCTGTGATTAGGAATATCATTTGCCTTTGTTCTTTTTTCTTAAGTTGGAAAGTTTATGTAACTATGCATATTTCTGTGCCTCTTATGTGAGTAGAGAATTAATAAGAAGATTGAATCATATGCCGCTGTTGATATTTTCTATGTCATTGCAAAAGTAGTCTAAGCTGTGAGCCTCTATCTCTATTGTTTTCATCTTTTACATTGATCATGCCTTGTTTGCTCTTTAATGTAATTGAATCTTACATATAGTTTCACTATTCTTAGATTAAGGGTTGAATTACATTTAGGTGCATCACCATAGTTGGATTTTATTTCTTTTACATTTGTGTTTCTATTAAAATTCCTATCCCTTTTCCCAGTATACGCTTCATATAAAGAAGAGACTAGATTCTTAAAAATATGGAGGTTGTTTCAAGTTGCAAGTCCCACATTCTTGAAACTTCCCATTTTTGGTGTTAGAACAAAGGACAATTTTAACCATAAACATGTTTTTCATTGCCTTACCTCATCTGCTTTACCTTAAGCGAGATTAAAACCATAACCATAACCATAATATTCATGAGTATCCACATAACCGTAAGCATAATAACATTCAAATAATGACATCCAACACATTTTGTACATGTTTATATAAATCTACATAATATTTTATTTAGGGTGAGATGAGTCACATGACACATATAAACTTATCAGACTATACACACCTCACCTAAGGCATCTACATACATTATTTTCCCACCTAAGCATAGGCCAATTATCTAGTGACTCTAGATTTATGTTCAACCATCCTTATACTTTATTTTTCCCTAAACTAACATATGTAACATTCCCTATATCAGCAGTTACTAAAGGGCATACTCTGTTATCCTCTTTTGCATTCATCCCCATAAAGCAAGAATCATATTTTTCTCTAGGTCTTTCACACTGCTTGATCATCATAGCCATTACATCCCTCTACTCTAATTGTTCTAATTTCATAGGTATTGCCTCTTATTGTCTCAACACACATCCCTTTAAACAGTGAGATTTCCCTCTATAGATAGGTTGATGGTCATGTTCTCTAGCTCTACATCTTGCATAGTGAAATTCTTGCTTTCTCCATTGCTAAGGAGGGAAGAATTTAGGCTCAAGCTCAAGTTGTGGGTGATTTTCCTCTTTCTTTTATTTTAATAGTACTTCCATTATCACCATTACATGTAGTATTTGGTAGATATGTATATTCACCATATTGATTATTTTGGGTCATGGGGGTTATTGATTATCTTTGCCATTATTCCCATTATTTTCCATCTTTAACCTTGTGTAGTTCTCTGCACTCTTTACAACTTACAAAACTAAATAACTTAAAAATAAACATTCATCCTTAGCATGATTGTTTAAATAGAATACCTAACCATTCTTCCTCATTCAAATGATTATCCATTCTATTAATGGGGAGGGTCCTATGACATCATTAACTCCCTTGAATAGTCTTCCCACTTAAACTGGTCATGTCTACTTACCTTTTTGTGTGGACACATAGCCCTCAATCCACATCAATAAAGTCATTATGCATCATCATGATGTCTTTTTGTTTTTATTATCATTTGATCCACATCTGATGTCTTTTCTTGCTTTGTCATATTGTAGTCCTTTTGGGCCTGGTGGTCATTTATATCATTATCACCTTTGTCCTAGTTGATATAAATTGGCATCAATCCGTGGGCTACTATAATGGTCATGCCTTTGAAACTACCACTATTGTTGGTGGCGAAAGATTATAAACACTTACCATTATGATCCCATCATTCCATGTCCCAAACTTATGGTTTTTTAATATAACAATATTTGCTTTTATGTTACCTAACAAATCATTCATCACAGGTGAATGGCCATCTTATCCTATAATATAACCAATATCCTAGACCACATAGCTCCCTTTTATTAGTACCTCTTCTGACTAGAATCTAAATTCATTGGTTTTGAGGTATTGGGATAGAGGATGCAGACATGGACACCTTTTATTTAGCCCACCCATGCAGCTCTTAATTAAGGCAAGGTCTATCCTCTATCACTCACCATGCTACCAATTTTTTACCTCATAGAATCTACTTAGCCATCAAATGAATTATCTACAAATATTCACTTTGATACTACCCATAAAACTTATCTCATAGTGATAACAACCTTTTACCAAATAAACTATGTAGATCCTGATAAAAACCCATCTCCTAAAACTTAGCTCATAGCGATAGATACTATAACTATGCTTATACCCTCACATAATTTTAGAAGGCATAACCTCCTCATGAAGGCACCTCTTCTTTGGCTTAGCTCCATCATAGGACATTTGTGGTGCTTAGCCTTTTGTTACCCACTTATATATCCTACCTTTCCCATCTATATTTTATCCTCCTAATGTATGTGGGATTATTATGGTGACTATTCACCAATCTACACCACAACATTTCACCATTATCAAACTATCAACCCAAACCTAACCATGTGGTATATCACATTGGGGCAACCCATCAAAACTCTACTAGAGAACTACATTGGGCCTAAATTTATTTTGGATATTTTGTCTATAGAACTATGTAGGAAGTGTCCATTTGGCCTGGTGTATTTGAAGTTAGCTCAGACACCCCCTACCAACCCATCCCCACCCATTCACCTTTCTCGACCTTGATGTTGGCCATTTTGACCTGAAATGTTGCATATTTTTGTGACAACTTTACCCTGGTCCTTTTGACTATATCAACCAATAGTTTCATGTTGAACATTTGAATTTACACCACCTAATGCATAACTAGACCATCTATGTTTTTTCAAAGGAACACTTCTAAATTTAAATACCTATAAAAACACTAACCTTGTTTAAGAGACTAACAAGTGTGCCTAATCATATTTGTGGTCATGTAGTATATTGGTCACTTGTCTCTTAGAATTTGGCCCTTATTTGACCAACATTGGCAACTTTTATTTGTGTGATCTTGGCTATCAAACTTAGTCACATTTTGTGCCCACATTTGCATTGCACATGCCCAACCCTTTTTTTGCACAAACCTCTTATCAAACCTATACCTTATTTTGCTTTTCCCCATCAACTCCTAGTTTGAGGGGGGACACTTCCTCTCATACTTAAGGCATATTTACCTTTGACCAAGTGATCCATTTTTGTTTTACAGTTTATTAATTTAAAGCTACATAATAAAAAGGGGAAAAATATAGACACTAAAAAATTGCACACTTGTATTTTTTGATGTCTAAATGCCTCAAGACCCCCCAAAAACCCCATAAAACTTCTTAACCTTAACCAACTCCTCTTAACCTAACCAAATCATTATTCACATAGTACTATTTGAAAGTACTATTCATTATCACTATTCACTATGGGACCCACTATCACTATTCATAATGACATGGTAGGTGACATGGCATGTGATATGAAAAATGACATGGAAGGTGATATGCTAAGTGACATGGCTTAGAAGTGAGTTAGCTTGAAGTGGGACATCATACCCCACCTAGGACCCTCCTCCAAGGTACCTAATGACATCATTAAGCGCCAAAGGGCCCCTCCTTTGAAGTATGGAGTTTTTCCCTATGGGGCCATCATTCAACATGTGTTTTTATCCTCATGCATAAATGTGGTGCCAAAATTAATGGGTCGCTTAGCCAAAGGATAAATTAGCTTGGTGAAAAGTCCTTTGGCTTCATTTGGCTCCATGTGCATGATTTCCACTCAAAATTGGACTCTTGTGCAAGGTGGGAGACAAACCAACAAAGTGGAAATCCCACCACCCTTATCATTTGATTCACCCATGAAATCACATGGATAATGTTACCAAAATTAATGGATAACTTAGCTAAAAGACAAATTATCTTGGTGGAAAGTTCTTTGGCCTTGTTTGGGTCCTTTTGTATGATTTTCACTCAAAATTGGACTCATGTGTAAGGTGGGACAGAAAGAAATAAGGTGGGAATCCCACCACCCTTATCCCCTTTTTCATTTATGATCCCACTTGGAAAATGGTGTCATACTTCACTATTCTAACTTTTTGGCATGTTTCTTGACAACAAATGCTATATGTAACCCCCTTCTCCTTCACCCATGGTTAAGTTGGTTTTTGGTGAAAGTATTCATCTTATAGGTTGTCTATTTTTGAAGGAGGCCACTCATATTAGAGGAAAAGGAGTCAAATCCTTGAAAATATATCATATATACAATCCAACATTATCATATCCAATAACATCATCGTCAATAACAACATCAACATTCTTCTTCAAGCTTGGAAGGTAATATTTGATTTCAATCTTTCTTTCCCTTTGGCCTTTTCTTTCCTTAACCTCTTGGCTCACTTCACCATTTTTCATTTACCCCTTTGTCATCTTACCATTTTCCCCTTTACCCCATTTTTCCGTCTTGGCCACCATTTTCCCTATTTTTCCTTCTTGACCCCCATTTCCCCCTTTTGCCTTCTTAACCATTATTTCCCCCCTTTGCCTTCTTTACCACCATTTCCCCTTTTTTCCTTCCTAGAAATTATTTACCCATGTGACCACCTTAATCATATTACCACCTTTTATATTTATCAACCCTAACCAAACTATCTTTTACCCTTGTCAAATTACCAAACCAAAGCATAACCTTGCTTTAACTAATTTATAACATTAGTGTTAATCAAACTATTGCTCTCATTTAGTTATCTTTAGCAATGAATTTAACTTGGTTGTATCAAATTAAGTTATTTATTATTTTAATTTCAATTTTTCTATCATTTAATTCAAGTATATTTATTTTTAATTTCAAACTTAATTGTTTAAATTAGTTGGATTGACATCCTCCTAGAAAGCTCACACTTCTAGGATCTAGCTCATGTTAGGAAATCTACCCAACTACTTGTCTAACCAAAAAAATTTGTGGTAGTGATTTCTTATTTATAGGTATTCTTCTCTATCCAAATAATAGTTATCAAAAATTCTAGACTTCAATGACTACACATTTACCATGTATTCTCCTACACAACCTTAATCAGTTTCTTTTTCTACAACACTTAAAAAAAGTAAAAAAAAAAAAAAAAAAAAGATAGAAACATTTTGGCATGCCTAGTGGGACCCTTGAATTTTCTTTGGTTTATATATTTTTTATGACATTTAGTTTTATTACTTAAATCTCATTTAGTTTCACATTTCATTGTTGAAATTTAAACATTCTTTTCTTGCTTTCAAAAACACAAATTTTAGTCTCTTTTTCTTTATAAAAAATAAAAATAAAATTATCATTCTTTTTTTCTTGCATTTTTAAAATTAAAAATAACACTCATCCTAGGATTAGGATTGAATTTTCATGTTTAATTTAGGTTAATTTTAGTTTTTTTGTTTTCATTGAAAATAAATCAAAATTTTCTTTTATGGTTAAAATTAACTGCATACTTTGTCTACTTGTTTGACTTAGTTCACCTAGATTAATTAAATCAAATAAAATTAATCATAGAACCACAAATGTTACACAAATTAAACCAATTTCATAATCAAAACATTAAACATTCTTGAGATAGTCTTGTAGGTGAACACTGGCTGAGCTCAATGCTTTTGCAAGCAACTTTACACTACCTAATAACCATTCTCCCTTTATTATCTATATTCTATCTTTTGAAAAGTGATAGACCTATGTTTGGGATAATATTAAAGGTCATTATATACACTAATAATATTTTTAACCTTGTATTATGATATTCTCAAAGTGCTTCTAGATCTCTATTTTCATACTTTAGGGACAATGGGCCTGGACTTGATCATATCATGTTTTGAAGGTTTTCCCACTTTAAGTTACCATATTAGCCTTTCAAAAGTTTTTCATGCTCCCTTAATTAATTAAGACAAATAATAAGAGTTTCATCACCATGTTTCAACATTTGAAATAGATATTTAGCCTTCTATTAGGTTGCCTGTAAGTGACCATATAGTGTACATAGGTAGTAAAAGTCAAACATGAACAATATACATTGTATTTTTCCTTAAATGAGTTGTATATCCATTTAAAATCTCAAAATTCACTCTTAACACCTTAAATTATCTTAAATAAGTGTCAACACATCCTATTCAATGTGAATTTCTCATCTAAGCACCTATAAGCAAGTATGTTCATGGCTGCCTAACTAAAAATGTTGCATATGATTGTAATTCCTTGAAGAGTTTCCTTAGGAAAATATATTGAGATTAAAATTGAATCATGAGTCTATTTGAAACATGTGAAATACCCTATCATAACCCCTTGAAACCATGAACAAGTATGAAGCTCTTGGAAATAGTGAAAAACTACCAACAACTTAGAAAGGTGTATCTTTTTGAAACCTTGATGTACTTTACCTATCTAAACATCATAAAAATTGAAAATAAATAGTGGATATAATATAATTATGAATCCAAAATAATCTATTACTAATATTACCAATTGGTTCATACAGACTGACCCAAAATGGGGCAAAACCCATAGGGTGCATGAAATAATAGGCATAAAAATATAGTCAACTCCATGAGGATGGTTCATGAAGAAAAATCCACCACTATTAAAAATATTTATATAAAAATTAAGTTATCTAGTTTTAATAAAACCTCCCAAAATCATTTGACTTGAAAACCTCTCATCTATATGCACTGAGCAAAAACCTAAAGGTCACTTGTATATGTCTAAGAAAGCAAAGATGGAACAAAATGATGTTGGGACAAAAATGGAACTTATAGATCAAATAAAATATTTTTATGAGTTTGGGGAAGATTAAGGGACATTCCATGATCTTTTCCCATGTGGCACACTTCCCCATGGGTTGTACAAGTGCCATTTTCATCTATTTTGTCAAGAAAATTGCCTTTTCTTATGATAAACCTACCACTTTAAATTACCAATAGTTGATTAAGATATATTAAGACAAATTTCATGTGACATCACATTTTTACACCTTCACACTTCAAAATAAATTTGTATAACTCATCAAATGCCCCTTTTTAAACCTTAAAATGACTAAAAGGAGTAAAAGACTAAGGACCAAGGCCAATATAACATTAAATGATAGAAATTAACCTATAAATCACCTTTTTACATCTATATTAGACCCATAAATAACATAATAGTAAAAAAATTACATAGGGGTGTCCCAATTTGACCTAAAAGTCAAATTTGGTCAACAAATTGGTGACTCATAGGGGTAGCATGCCTATTATGCTAACTAGACTAGTAGCCTTATCAATCCATTAGATTTAGGGAGTCATTTGAAGTTTGAGACACAACAAGAGGACTTTGAATATATCATTTTATCAAGATAAGACCACTTTATTATATCAACCACATAAAATAAAAGACACACATAAAGCAAAAACAAACACACATGTGCTTCATGAGTACTTATGGAACACACACACACTAAAATAAACAAAATAACTCAAACACTAACTAACCTGAGATGATAAGTTCCTCTTGGATAAAATTAAAAGTTTTAAATTCTTCTTGCTTCATGACAGGAAGGAATTAATGAGGCATATAGCCTTTTGTCCTTTAGTATATGCCTCTAACTTTTTCATGATGTTTACCAACTTCATTAGCATGATGTTCATTGAAAACTAGGTAGATTCAAATAGGTTGGATATAGAAATGAAATTTTATTTCATCCAAATATCCTCAAACTTTTCATGTGGACCTTCTATTACAACCTCATTCTTGATTTCTATAGGGGTCTCAATAAGATTGGGTTTCTTATCAGCTACAAGTTCTTATATCTCATCAAGGAGATTTTCATACTCTATCCAATATTGAACATTGTCCTCTATGGAAGATTATTTCTTCACCTTGTCATGTACTTGACCTTCAACTTGGCAAAGCTCTTCAAGCTCTTGAAACATCTTAATTTGTAGTTAATAATCATCCTTATCCTCTTTATCATCTCAAACCATTACCTATTCAATCTTCTCCTCTTGATGTGTGATGTCATCAAGCTGATATTATTTAATATCCAATGCATCTGATGGTTATTAAATAGCAAGCTAAGGTATTGGATCATTTTCAAGATCAACATCTTATATATTGGTCTCAAGAAAGGTTTCTAAGGCTTCAACCTCTTTGGGAAAGACTTGAAATTATTCTCCATCCATAATAACACATTCATATGCATACTCAAGATGATCATCCAAAACCTTTTGATCAAATTCATACAATACTTTCCCTCTCTTTCTCCTTCATGGTGATGCCAAGACTAGGCATTTTGAAATTATGTGACCTAGCCTAATGAGGTTGCCAAGTAGGTATGTCTTCTTCAAGTAGGATTTCTAAACTTTTATCAATAAAATGATCCTTTTTAGGTTCCCATACCATAAGTACATCAAGGAAAAGCTGATGGGATGAGGAAAAGATGAACTATTTTGTGGAGGTGGCACATAGAACTCAAATTATATTGATATTGAAATGTAGGGGGCTCTTTTAGAAGATCTTGTGGAAAGGGAGTCATACCTTGGGTTAAAATAACTTGAATTTATTCCTTCAACTTGATAATCACTTAATTCACATATGATTTAGCTTGATTAATCTCTTGAGGAAGGGTGGATGGTGTGTGTTTAGGCATAATATCTTCTTTTGGGTCTAAACCTTCCATCACACCTTGACTTAGTATCTTCATCCTTGACTTTAACTCTTCAATTTGATTGGCTTCATTTTATCAAAAAAGTCTCTCTTGAAGTTTATATGCATCATCATGAGGATAAGTAATACAATAAAATTCATATGTAGGATAAAACTTTTCTTGAGGAAGGGTGGGAGGAACTTTCAAAGGATCAACTTCATTAACAACTTCACACTCCTTATCAACTAGGCTTCTATCTTCTTTATTTCCCCATGACTCCACTATCTTACTCCAACTTAGGATGTTAAGATTATAATTCTATTTTTGAGGTGGTGAGGACGTAATGTGAGAGGGAAATGAGGGCTTGAATTCCATTTTCTTTATTGATAACATGGACTGTTGCATGTGCATATTATCCAATTCAATTTGTCTATCAATATTATCTTTAAAAACAAGGCTTCTCCTTTCAACTCTATCTTCCAACTGATTGGGCAAAGGATGAGTTATGGGCTCATGAGTAGGGATCAAATATGGATTATAAGAAAATTAGGGAAGTGGTATGAATTCTGATAGGTTTTGTGAGGTTGCCTTTCATAAACTCCTAGCCTATCCTCTAAATAAGAAACTAGGACACTCATATCAAGCATCTTACTTGTGATCCTTTGCTAATTAGTTCACTCAATAGGTACTAACTCTCTTTTGACCAACTCTAATGCATATATCACATTATTAATAATATGAATAGGAACCTTTTGATTACATCCCATTAGAGTATCAAGCTCTAAAAAATACCTTTCATAGCCTAAAAGTGTTTGCTTGAAGGTGGAAATGGATGGAGTTGAGAAGTGGCTAGGTTGACTAGGAAAAGTAAGATATTGAGGATGATGGATATAGGAATGATACAACTCATGAAAAGGATGGATATAGTGTTGATAAGGTTCATAATGGGTTTAGGAATGGTCATTACAAGATTGGTAATAATTACACCAAGGCTGATTAATAACTTGATCTTACTGATAGGGAATGGCACAAGCTTTAAATATCTCACCAACTTGTGTAAGACAAATGTCAACACCAAAATTATACATGAAACATCATTCAAATTAATAACACAATTAAAAATATTACCAATAATCTTCAAAATATAACCTAGGATTCTTGACCATTTGATATAGCTTTAGAGTTACCATTGATGCTTAAATAGATGCCTTTAAAGACTGAATATTGAAAGACAACACCAAAAATATTTCAATCTCTTGGACCAAGAATCCCACTAGGCATGACAAAAAATATTTCCACTAATATTTTCACCCTTTGAGGATATGTCAAAGCTCTACTCATCCAAGTGGTATAATCGAAACACCTCTAGGCTTGTGGGTAGCCAAAGGATGAGGTGAATCATTAGATAGGGCTAGTTCACTTGATGTAACACTTTGGATCACAACTAAACTTAAAATTTATGGGGAAAATGGAGAGAGATAAATAAAATAAAACTAACCTAAGGGAGGTGATACACAACAATAGATGATGACTCACAACTAGTAGCATGTTACATATGAAATCAAGGGACAAACTGAACATACACTTCTCCAATTTGCATCTTCTCACATCAATGTTACATTATGAGGTTATGGATGAATGTGTAAAGCTAGGAGAAATAGTTAATAGGCCTTAAATGGCACTAATGAAAAGAATAACTCACTCAATCCTTAACATTTCCTAGAACACTTCACATGCCCTAAAAGAAGAAGCTTTCCAACTACAAATAGGATGAAAGAATGAGACAACATGCTAAGGAATCCATAGTGTTCACTAAGAAAGATCAAAAATTCAAGTAAAACACACTATAAAAAGTCATTAAGAAGTACAAATCAGTATTATTATTATTGATCAAATGGTATGAAAATGAGTAGGATTCACCATACTTAGGTGGATCATAAGTTATAATGGCCAAAATGGTTAGTTCTTATAGAAATTGAGAGAGACAGGAAAATAAAGAAGTTCAAGGGTCACAAGGACAATTTTAAAGTTGAAAAAATCAATTAATTGTGCATGAGAAGAGGATATGAGAATAAATATCCTTGGTTATAAGATACAAGTGTCCATCCAAATCATAAAACTCATGAAAAGTGGCATGAAACTCCTCACTATGGCTCCAAAAACTGCCTCATGATTTGGACCTATTTGAACATCTTATAAATAATTATGGATTGGTATGATTATTTTAAATAAGGGTAAGGATATCATAAATTCCTATTAATGAATTTTTTTCAGGCCTAGACATTTATAACCTTCCCAATATGAGATATTATAATCTACAGTCCAAAAAAAACTCCTCCTTCATGCACCCTACACATTTATCCTCAAATTTAGATTTATTTTCTCATGAAAATACATGGGATAGAGTGGATTAAATTTTTAATACCATACATATCATTATAATCATCAATGACACTTTAAAATAACCCCACTTAATGTTTTCCACCCTTATAACTAACTTGTCCAATATGCCAGTTCTAATTGGCTAAGATGCAAGCTCCTATTAAAGAACTTAAGAGTTGGTATAAGGCATTAAATGAAAATGGTTAGTTATCACAAGTCTCAATATTTATTCCAAATTTGTTTTCATCCTTAGACTCCTCTTGTAGCCTGCATAATGCATAAAATTATTAAGAAAATCTTATTTTTTACCATGTTCATACAATTTTGTATAGCCAAAAATCATGGGGAGTAGCTTGAGTGAGTATTATAAAACTTCCAATAGGTTTCACGGTTAAAATTTTCCATATATATATATATATATATATATATATATATATATATATATATATATATATATATATATATATATATCCAACTTCATTTCTCCAAGCTGGTCTTGATTAAGGGTTTGTAAGGGTTTTAGGCTTTTTTAACCTCTTCAGGTTCATTCATAAAGTTTTGACATTGGAATTGTATAAAAAATCCACTAATATGATTTTTAGTACCCCTATTAATTTTTATAGACTCCTCTTTCCTCCATGAAAATCCTCTTAGAAGATATGAGCATCTAAATCTAGGCTATCAAGCTTGCTTCTCTAACTTACACAGACCTGATGTTAATTTTGGGACAAAAATGAATTAATTAGGGTTTAATTTTCATATTAATAGTTTTAAAACACCTTATTTGACCCCATAAACATGTTTTAATAGGTTTAAAATATCATATCATGCTATAAGTGTGAAAGGCCCCCCATTTGGACATAGGCCTAATGTTGGTCTTGTAGCCTATCTATACCTCAAAGCCTAAATATGACCTCATTAATATTAAATTTAATTATGAAATATATATACACATCTATTTTTTTCCCTCAAAAATTATTCAATATGATATAAAGTTTAATTGGGTCTAAAAGTGTGATTGACCCTTCAATTGGGTACTAGGTCAAAACCTACCTAGTAATCCTGGTTATAAACCTAATCATAAAAATAATCCCATTGGGTTTCTATGGAAAGTTTTCATGATTTATATAGTTATTTTACAACTTTATAGACCTCTTTATAGTGTCCAATTAAGCTTTTGACCAACCATTTTTATCTTGTTCACTAAATTAGGTAGTTTTCATTCAAGGGCAAGTACCCTCTATCTAAGACAAAATAAAGTGTACTTACCCTATTTTCCTAGAAAAATTAAATATTTTATGTGATAAAAAATCAATTATATATTATCTGTACCAATTTTTAGCTCTGGTTCAGGTCAATAGACCTCTTAATTCATCCAAATTTGAAGACTAAACATATAAAAAATTGACTATGTATTTGACAATCAAAGACTAATTGTGTCTTACTTATCTAGGGTAATTATAGGTTTAATTTTAATGAAATAGGAATCATTAATTATGATTTTATGTCTCCATATCACCTTACAATATATTTTGTTCCATATATTCCCCTACTCATCAATATTGCTCGTTGTTTGCTCACAACCACTTGTAGTTGATTGTGTAGGAGTTTTTTGGGTCCTGTAGGCTTCCTTAGTATTGAATTTGGCTTTGGATATATACCTCATAAATTTAAAATATTTATTATATCATGTTATGTGTTTATACCTTTCCAATAAAGTTTGGAGAGTACCAATCAATAAGGAATCTCTCTTTCCAGCTCACTGTATGTCTACTCAACTAGCTGTAGGTCAAAAAGAATCTTGTATGTTCTAATGCTTATTTTAGGCCTTGAGAATAATGAAGACAACCCTCTTTTAAAAATTAAAAACCATAATATAACTTCCATCACTATAATTTTCATGTTAATTCTTTAAATTATGTCAATTACTAAGGTACTAATCTATCTCAATAATGACCCTACAACTAGCCTGTTGGCTTCACTATGGTGAACAAGGGACCTGTAGGTATAGATGGGGAGCAAAAAACTAATTGTCACTCCTCTTGATGATTATTTAGGTCACATAATATCCCTTAAACCATTTTAACCATTTAGACATGATATATATTTTGGGTTACAACTTGGGTGAAGAAGGTGTCATTTGGGTCACAGCCCTATAGGTGAACATTGTCTGAGTCAGTGCTTTTGCAAGCTACTTTAGACTGCCTAATAGCCATTATCTATTTATTATATATATTATTTATTTTTCAATGTGATATATATATATATATATATTTATGGTATATTATTCAAGGTCATTAAATTCACTGAGAATCTTTGTAACCTTGTAATATGATATTCTCAAAATACCCCTACATCTCAATTTTCATACTTTAGGGACAACGGGCCTGTACTCAGTCACATCATATTTTTAAGGTTTTCCCAATTAAATTTTCCATATTAGCCTTTATAAAGTATACCATGATCCATTAATTAATTATTACCATTAATAAGAGTTTCACCACCATTTTAAATATTTGAAATGGATATTTAACCTTATGTTAGGCTACCTGTAAGTGACCATTCAATGTACACAGGTAGTAAAGGAAAAACATGGATAATATGCATTGTATTTTTCCTTAAATGAGTTATATATCCATTTAAAATCTATAAATTCACTCCTAAAACCTCAAATGATCTGAAACAAATGTCAATATATCCTATTCAATGTGAATTTCTCATCTAATCACCTCTAAGCAAGCATGTTCATGGATAGCTAACTCAAAATGTTACATATGATTGTAATTCCATGAAGATTTGCCTTGGAAAAATATATTTAGTGGTTAATGTAATCATTATATGATTTTAAACATGTTAAAGGCCCTATCACAACCCCCTAAAACCATGAACATGCATGAAGCTCCTAAAAATAGTGAAAAACTACCTGCAACTCAGAAAGGTGTATCTTCTTGAAACCTTGATGTACTTAACCTATCCAAACGTAATTAAAATCTAAAATAATAATTTAATTTATATTATTATTAATTAAAAATCATTTTCAACCAATATGACCAACTAGTTCATATGGACTTAACCAAAATGGGTCAAAACCCATAGGGTGCATGAAATAGCAGGTATAAAAGTACAATCAACTTCATGAGGATGGATCATGAAGGGTATGAAACAATTATTAAAAATAATTATATATAAATAAATGTATATAATTTTAATATAACCTCTCAAAATAATTTGAGTTTAAACCCTCTCATCTATCTGTACTAAGCAAAAACCTGAAGGTCACTCCTATATGTCTAAGAAAGCAAAGATGGAGTAGAACGGTTTTGGTCCAAAAGTGGAACTTATATATAAAATAAAACATATGTATGAGTTTTTGGAAGATGAAGGGATGTTCCATGATTTTTCCCATGTGTCACACTTCCCTATGGGTTGTACAAGTACCACTTTCTTCTCTTTTCTCAATAAAACTGCCTTTTCTTTTGTTGAACCTACCACTTTAAGTTAAAAATAGTTTATTAAGACCTATTAGGACACATTTCACATTAAATAACATTTTTAAACCTTCAAAATTCCTAATAAATTTGTATAACTCATTAAATGCCCCTTTTTTGACCTCAAAATGACCCAAAATGACTGAAAAGGGACTAAAAAGACTAAGGACCAAGGCCAATATAACATTAAATGACATAAATTAACCTATTAAACACCTTTTAGCATCTATATTATACCCCTAAAACACCTAAAAGTTAATTTTTTACCTAAGAGTGCACTAATTTGATCTAAAAGTCAAATTTGGTCAACACTTATAAATAGTATTTCTCATCAAGATAATTAATATGCCTAATAATAAGATGTGGGATATGAGTGTAACATGAAAATTCAATATTGATTACAGTGTTACTATCATTATAGACGTTACTAGTATAAATGGGAGATATAACTCTAGGAAAGATGACTACTTTGTGGAGATATGGTTAATTTGAAAGCACCATCCAAGGGAAAATTATTTTCTTAAAAAAATTTAAATTGTATATATTATACTAATTATGATTTATAAAATTTTACTTATTTTTAATGTTTGAAATCAAGGTTTTATGTTAGTATGCATTTTAAAAAGGATTTATTTGATTTTATTTTTGGTATTTTTGGTGATGTTTTGAAAAGAGAGTAAACTATAATAATTGTTAAAAATAAATTATTTAAAATGATAAAATGAATATATGAAATTAAATTATATGAAAAAAAAAATGTTTTTCTTTTCTATATATGTTTAGGATGCAAGTGCTAAAAACTGAATTCTAGATGAATGATGCAAGTGTTGATTTTGGTTTTTATAGTTAGTTTGTAAATTTTTACCTATATGAACTAAATTAGATGTTATTTATATTTTATTTTTGAATTGAAATATGTGAGATGCTATGAAATTGATTTTTTTAACATGTAGATAAAGAGATAAATTTGAAAATAGGTTTTGTTCTATGTTATGCAATTTCTAGTTTCTCTTGTGATCTAGTCTAGTTTCTCTTGTGATCTAGTCTAGTATGCAATCTAGATTTAATGTTTTTGATTTTTTTAATTATTGTATTAAACTATAAATCATTATATGAATGCATTAATTAATTTTATGTAATTAATATTTTAATGAGTTTCTTTGACATGCAAAAGATATAAACTAGATCTTGTATGCAAGTTTTAGTTTTTCTAGATTTTAGGTGTGTGTAGATGTGTGTATGTACTTGTTTAATAAATATATGTTGAGAGAAAACTAAAAATATAAATAAATTTTGTGGTTTTAACTAATTATAAATTTCACCTAACCTACACATGTTCAATCCAAAACAACATTCTTTGAATCTTTGATATGCAACTATAAACTAATGAAATCAAAATTACTTTTTGTGTATAAAAGGAGAGGAAGATTATTTATTTTATTTTATATTAAAATTTTATGAATATTAATATTTATAAATGAAAACTAAAACTAATATAATTTATTATAATAAACAAAATGTGATTGAAAATAAATCCTCCAACCTTATCCATGGTAAAACCAAGTGGAGGTGAAGAAATGGTTATTGTGTGTATATGATCCTCAATTAGATAGTTAATTTTCTCAATATTTACCTTTGGAACTATCTAAAAAAAATGATAAAATAATAGAATTAATAAGACACAATTATAAAAAATATGGAACAATCAAACTATGGCTATACTAATGCATTAACAATAAAGAACTAGTTACAAATTCAATGAGTTCCCTTCTCCAAACTTGTGTAGAGTGATATGAAAATGGATATAGATTCAATAAATCATATCCATTAATCTAAATGATTTGTGGTTCCATTTTTTATGCATTGGTTTCATAACCACCCCTTGTATAAGGAAATTTTTTTCCCTAAATAAAGAAGAAACATTTAGACATAATTTTAAGGCTATAAAAGTGATCAAGTTCATTCTAACTCATATTTTGAAGCTAGTGTAAATAATGGAGTAGAGTGAGGGATAAGGAGTGAATTATTTGTATTATAAGTATATTCATGGGTGATGAGTTGACCACATTATAAAAATTAGTCATACTTAATATTTCATAGGTGGGGATCATTTCCCCATTGAGTAGGTTGTTATGCAACATGTTCACCTACTAGGATATAGACCAAAACACTTTCTTATTCACATAGGCCTTAGGAGAGTGGAATATTACTCTCACTAATGTGTATAATATAGTAGGATTAATTTTTATTTGTAGGGTTATGACTTGGAGAGAGGCCATAGATAGAGATACAGATACTAGTTGGGAATACTCCTTTGGATATGTTGATATACCTGATGTGGGTATGAATTATGGGGATAGATTGGTAAGGGTAGAGTAGGAAATGATATTGACCCTCCATAAGGTGATTATAATTATATTTACCTATTTAATAGTGGGAAATAATGGGATAGATAACATGATTTACAACTTTTCTCCCATTATTAGGAATATTGAATATAGGGGCCAATGGTTTGCATGATTAAAATAGTTGTTAGCACAAACCTATAGTGATTTTTATCAGATTGTGAGATTGGGGGTTCTATCTATCATCCACCCTACACTCATTATGATTTGTGTGTATGAGTGTATGACCCTTTACTATTGAGGGATGTTTATCATATCCATGGGATCCATCATGGCTTCTAGGTGGATAAGTATCATTTAAACACTCACCCCATGTGGTGGGATTGTTGTCAGTGGTAGACCTAATATCTTTACCATATCAGGGCATGGCATGCCAATATTTGGATGAATTTTACACTTTCATAGCTTAAAATAGTGTTAGGTACTTGATTTACATATGGTTATATATTTAGGTTCACCCCATAGATAAATTTCCTAATAGTTATGGTTACAATATGTATCTATTCTACATATTCCCTAGGTAGTTCTTAGGAGAAACCAAAAGGTTAATGAGGCATGACTAGGGATATTGGCATGAAATCATTCATACCTACAACTCCCATCATAGGTTAATCTAATATTATTGATAGTAGGAGTACATTCAAGACAATTTACTATATAGGTTGTCATAGTAGTTACATTACTAGTGGCATACCAGTAGTAGGTACATCCACCACCACAACCAAATCCTTAGTTGTAGTAGTAGGCATATTCAAGAGATGGAAAAGATGAAAGATAGGTTGTTATGGGGGGTGACCAATCACCTATTAGATAGGAAACAACATGAGATGAGAATTATACTGAGATGAGCTCTAATAAGGACTCAAAACCAGTTGATAGGAGAGTAACCCAAGTAAAACAATGTTTTGGTTTACTTTTGGTCTTTTACTTCTAGTTTATTTCTCAATATTTGTCTTTATTTTATATGATTAGGGATATAAAGTTTGAATTTTTTCTATGATTTCATATTCAACTACTCAGTTTAGGAGCATGATTAAATATACTCTAGTCAACCTTTTTCATGTGGGCATTGGTCTAAGCTAAGATCAATTGGTAGGGATTACAAGTCTCCTTTCTAGTATAAGTAGGCACACATATGTTTTATCCCCTACCTACTATGATTCTTTGGATTTGAAAATGGAAATGAGTATTATTTCTATTCTAGAGTCTCAAGTAAATACCCTTTATGAGATTATAGGGGTGAGACAAGATCATGATTCTTTGAGTTGATAGATAGTAAGAAGAATAGCCTCCAAAGTGGGCACAAGAAGGAGACACCATAAGATCAGGAGTCATATCCCACATCATCCTCAATATTAGGACCTTCTCATAGGAAGATCAAGAGTCACATACATTCAACTTCTAGAGGTTGTCATCAACCTATACCAAGACATTATGGTCATTATTTTATCTATTTTTTAGTTTTTTTAATATTTTAGACATTTATTTCCTATACAGAGGTGATTTTACTTGATACATGATGTATAAAAACTTCACACACACACACACACACACACACACACACACACACACACACACACACACACACACACACACACACACACACACACACACACACACACATTGTTTTAATAATTTTGGGAATATTGGGGTTTTATTCCTAATTTAGTTAAAGGGTATGGATTGATAAATAAATAAATAAGTTATTAATTTATGAAATGTATCTATGATTAGAGATTTTATAAAAATAGAAATAAAAGGGAGAAAATAAGACTTAACTTAAATGGTACTGATCTGACTAAGACAAGGTCTAATTTCACTATGTAGGCCTGGGACACTATCATAAATAGGATTATGGATTTCATTTTTTGATTGGATAGGAGAACTAAAAGTAGATAGGAGTGGTATTGGTGTTATATTCCTTATTTTATGCTATTATATTGAGGATGTAAGCTTATTTGGTTTTGTTCAGTAGGTCTGTGTGACATTATATATGAATTTTCAAAGCCTCACTATCAGTAGTGCTCCCTATAGAGATGATTTTATTAGTTTTTATACCTTCAATTCATTTGAATAAAACTTTGGTGAATAGTGAAAAAGGGTTAGTGTGTATAACATGCACTAGACATGATTCACACCCCGTGTGTGGGCACACTCCCTTCATACCAATACTTTGAAGAGGGATCAATCCATATGTAGTTATCCCTTTTAAAATGCTTGGTGTAATTGTGATATGAGAATTCAAGAAATGTTAGATTGGATGTACTTGAGGATGGATAGGGACTAATGTGGAGATCTAGATGTGCTTAAGACTATACTAGATGGTTGTATGTAGAGAATAGATAAAATTGATTGAGTTGACTTGCTTGTATTCTTGTTTGCTTGAGTGACATTTCCCAATCCTTTCCAAATTATCTTTGAATGGGCTTTTATAGGGATCTATTGGTTATGGATTAAATTTTCTTGTGTTAGGCCGATAAGGATAAGGATGGTAAATTATAAGGAATTGACCATTAGGGCCAAAAATGAGCTTGGATAATAGTGTTAAAAACATACAATTGTGGCACCAATGCTCCTGTCCTAGTTGGGCACTATTATCCTATGAAGACAAGACATAGGGGGATGGATTGGTCATGGAAAGAGGGTCTTGGTTCAGCTAGGATTAGGTTCAGAAGGCTATGAATGATTAGGAATCAGTGAAAACAATCCTATGAGGGTAATGAGAGAAAGTAAGAAGGACTTATGGGTTGGGTGTCATTAGTCATGCTCAAGTTATCAATTTTTACATTTTATATGACTATATTTACCCCCCTTTATTCTAGTGATGTAGCAAAGCAAAATACTAAGATAAATTAAAAATAGAAATCATACCTAAACTTACCCACAATGGTGAAGCCCATAAATATGTATGATGTTGGGTGTGCATAGAGAGACCACATTATGAAGTGTAAATATGAAAGTGAAAAAAAAAGTAGATCAGTTCTTACTAAATACTTCATATCTTAAATAAGAACATATAAAGCTAGGTAAAAGAGAGGAAGAGAAAGGAATAAATATACCTCATCGAGTATGAAAACCAATATAAAAATTATTGTGATGCGAAGTGATGTTGGATGATGTTGTATGTGTGGTGTACTAAGAGTAATATCATAAACATAGATAATTACTCAATTCCCTAGAAGTGGCTCAAGAATGCAAAGGTTGGACCTTTGGCTCTATCATCACCTACTAAGTGAATCTAGATGGTCATATGTGTGTTTATCAATGTTTGGAATGTGTGTCCAATTCCTCTAAATAGGTGGATCAAGAATACAAAGGCTAGTTAGACCTTTGGCTCCATCATTTCCCCATGTAGTGAAGCTATACACTGATACTAATTTGGAATGTGTGTCATATGAGATGGATCTTAAAACCCATGAATGTATTGTGATCTAACAATGTTGGTGTGAAATCCACTTAAGAACTCAAAAGTTAGGCTTGTATGAAATCCAAACCAAAATGATGCCAACCATTTATAGGTGGAGTAAGGCATGCAACTGATGAGAATGCTTAGGTAATGTTGAACTTGGAAAGTAAAAAACAAGTGTACTGCACACATTTCCCCCAATCATTGGTGTCTAAAACATGGATTCTGATATTGAATTTGTACCAACTACCCTATCTAAGATTAGAAGTAAGAGCCATCATACAATTCATGATGCCCCCTATATCTAGATTTTTTGAGCAAAACTATACTAAAACTACTGACTCTGGTCTGAACTATAGCTAAAAATACTATAATTGAACTTACCTTTCTATATATTTCTAGAAAATATGTTTTTTATAATATTTGGATATGAGTGTTAGAAATGGATAGTAACACCACCAAAATTGTAGTCTAGTCTTGGTGCTATTAGCTTAGGCCAAATCTGATGATTGTACTATATTCTTGACTATCTACCTAGTTTATTTTGACTAGTTTGATGTTTAGTTACTATTTTGAGTTTTTTGAAATTGAATTTTTTGGTTGGTAGGAGTTATGATTTATATGACAAAACCCCTATTTGTTTCCCCCTCTTATGATGGTAGGAATGGAGACCCTATAATGACTGCCCTCAGAAGAAAGAGCCCTACACTTTTGTTATGCTATATGGATATATGTTATAACAATGATAATTGATAAGATATCTCAAGATATAACATTGGTTATAGTTTGATATTGTTAGATCAATAGGGGTATGCTTAGATATAATAATGTAATAGCATGTGTAATGTATTTAATTATAATTTAAAGTCTAGTTAGTTGGAGGGATGGAGCATGATGTCCATCATGGCATCCAAGAAAACATTAAAAATGCATGATATAAATCATGGAATGGCATACCATTAAAAGCAATCAAGAAAAAATCACACAAGTCTAGAAGCAAGAAGCATACAAGAGTGGCCAAGGGACCAAGAAAATAAGGTACATGGGTATTTGTCACTCAAACTAGAAAACAAGCATATAAGGCATGCTCAAATGCCACATAAATATACAATTGAAACAAGAAAGTTGGCATGAAAACCAAAATCACATAGAGGATTATAGGCAAAGGACATTGGAAAATACCCTAAGGCACACACATGAATAGAAGTAAAGGACATTGGACAATGTCCCAAGGAACATACCAAAAATAAGTAGGAACTAAGAAAATGCAAATAATATAGCTACACTAAGCAAGAAAAGAAAGCATGTAAGGAGCTAGAAGAGACAAGCGCATCTAACTAATCAAAGCAAGAGTGAAAATATGCAAGACATGTTAGTACTAGACTAGGTATATGTTAAGAAATACACAAGTGCTATATAATAGTGAGTGTTGATATAGTAATCTATTTAAGCTAGTAAATAATGTACATCAACATGATAACTAAAGTGTGTGGTGTAGGAATGACATTATCTGGATGGTGTAGTCATGTAGAAGATGCTCCTAGTGGGTATGTCTATCAATGTGTGTCTCAAATGTGGAAGTAGGATTCCTCCTCAATGGGTAGAGTGAAGTAATCAAAGAACTAGATGTCACTTCACACACTCAAAAGAAGATTAAGTAAAGCATGGTAGTGTAGATAAATCAAAAAATAAATTAACAAATAATAAGCATAGAACAAAAAATGTAAGTCTATCATAGTAGTAGAAATTTAAAACATGGATGATCCATACAATTGAAGTGTTTTTGAATTATTGAATTATTTTTATATTTTGAAATATTTTATTGTTTTTGGTATTTTTGAGAATATTTGAGCTATGTACATTTAATCATAGGGAAATTATGTTTAATCAAGAAAAGGATAATATGTATAGGTAAGTGAGGAAAGGATGATATTAATCAATGAGTCTCATGGGAGACTCCCTATCATGATATCCTATATCAAGGAGAGGAATTGTGCATGATCATGAAGCATGATGGAAAAGTTGAGACTATGGCTCTGAAAGCTATACATGTTATAAATGATATGAAATCTCTAAATTAGAAACCAAATATGGGGTCACCTTATAAATTTTAAAAGTGGATGTAATTTTAAGGCTCTTAGGGACCCATCTGATAGTAGGAGAAGCTCATTAAACATGTGCTCTATGAGTAAATGCATGAGATCTCAATGATATTGCCCTAGGTGTAAACATTATAGCTAGAAGCTATCTAGAAAACTAAATCTATGGAGGTTTATGAAACTTTATGTTGGTGATGGATGCTTCAATTGTGTTTGAATTTGTACTGGAGGAGGAACTATAACTATTGGAGAAATTAGAATTGGAAGTTGCATTGAAACTAGTGATTCTACTACAAAACATGGCTCTAAAGTGGGGAGTGGGAACTAATATAGAATTCTACCAACTATAATATCTTGATTATCATGAATAAATTTCATTCATCTATGAAATGTATAAGGTACTACTCAAAGTTTCTAAATCCATGGTTGACCAAGTAACATATCAAAAACTCCTACACTGGGAACTTATTGAATAGTATGGCAACATGTGTTGGACCAAATTGTAAAGGAAGTACAATCTCACCCTATGAATCTATTGATAATTATGTTTATTAGTGTAATATCCTACTCTAAATATCTTAAATACTATAATAATGTCATAGTGCACATGTTCACACGGGATCCATTATCTATGAGAACACTATGAGTAGGATGATTATGAATGTGAGATCTAATAAAGAGTACATTATAATATGACTCATCCTTGATGATCTATTTATCTAAGAGGGATATGTTAGGTCTATTTGTAACTCTAAAATTATATATACTAATCATGTTTCTCAAAGGATGTGTCTCAACTGAAGGTGCCCTATATGTATCTAGTGGTGGATGTGCATGATATGCATGTTGAATCCCTGATGTGTCCCCTGTCTCCTATTTGGAATGCTAAGGAAAATGATATGTAAAGGTTTTCAATGATTTATCATGTGTTTTTTTTGCTATAGGAAGATTAATTGAAGTGCCAAGATCAATATGATTACCATCTATTACATCTTATATCTTGTGTCTTAAAATGATGCATCTATTTGTTCTATGGCCTAGTGTCCTATGAAATTCACAAAAAGCATGTTGATCATATCCCTATGAAATAGGATTTTTTGGGTCAACACCTTAAATATTAGGGAGAGATATCACATTACAATCCAATATCTATTATAAAAATTTGGTTAGAGAAACTGGTGGATAGGTAAATGTACATTGAGGAGGTGTTGATAAAACCACTCTTTGAGGGGGCTCTAAAGCCACATTAACTATAGGTTAATTCTAACTCTTATTATCATCAACCTTTACTTTGTATGGGACTTTGTTGTTACTTTTATTTATTATGTCTAAGATACTTGTGTACTTGAGTTTGCCCATTGAAATTAACTTGACTTCTCTTTCCTTTAGTATGTGACACAATTTAGTGAAGGAAGAGAATCTATTGAACATAATTTATTCATGTAAAGATGGTAGAAGACTCTCTTTGAAAAGATCTTGTAACTCTTAATTAGCCATGAGACTAGTCATCTTACCAAAATAATCTTATATCAAGAACATAATATGTGAGATGCTCATTTGACCTTTGTTTCTATTATGCAACTTGAGAATATAAAACTCTATCACCAATGTCAATGCTGAAGTGTGCTAGGAACATGTTAGCTAAAGAATTAAATGCATTGACTGACTGGTTTGATATAATATAAAACAATTATAAAGCATAATCCTTTAGGATCCATGGAAGGAGCTTAGTAAGTAACTAGTCATTTGGTACATAGTCCACGCATGCTACATGAAAATATCTCAAATGTGTCTCTAGATCACCCTTGCCATCATATAGAGTAAGCTTGGGTTGAACAAAACCTTGTGGTAAGGGTCTAGAAGCAATGTGATGTGCCAATGGTGTATGTAAAGAGAAAAATAATCTAAAGCCTACATAGGTCTAGTGACACCTTGATAAAGATGTAGCACTTTGGATTGAAGAGATCTTATCTCTTGCACAAAGATTGACACATTAGGAGATAGGGATGTACTAGTTGTAGCTGGTGGTATAGAGGTAGGTTAGGCTACTATAGGGGTTGTTGAGACATAATTTCCTTTGTAGTATCATTTACAACTAGTTTCTCGATGGTTTGAGAATATTAACCATTGTTCACTCTTTATTTTTCTTATTTTAGTATTTTAAGCATTTCATCTTGGATGTTAGGGTGGTTAGTTAATAGTTCTTGGAGTTCACTTTTATCAATTTCATCAAAACTGGTATATTAGGCCATTATTAAAGTAGGAAAACAAGTTGAAATTTGATTGAATTTTTTGCAAAAAATTGTAATAAGTGAGGTGCTAAAAAAAACAAGTATTGAATATAGAGAATGTGAAGTTCTAAAAATATTGAATTGATATTGTGTGAAAAGGATACGAAGCTCAAAAACATGTAAGGTGATACCTCAAGAAGTGAATCAGAGCTAGTACATACAACTAGGGTTTTTACAATAATATTTTTGCAAAATACTATGAATTTTTGAATTTGAATTTGAATTTATGATTTAAGTATGCAAGTAGAAATTTATAAATTTATGGTAAAGTGTTTGATTTAATGGGACCTAGTAGAAGCAACTAGGGTTTGAAATAAAATTATTTTTAAAATTTACTACTAAATTTTAAAATTTGGGATGAATTTTTTCTTTTAATATTCAAAAAAATATTATAACTTTATGGGAAAAATAAGATAGGAATTTACCCTAGGGTTTCTAGGGTTTTTTTATGCATAGTTCAAATTAAGTTAGGTTCACCAAATGTTTTAACAATTTTGGGAATATTGGGGTTTTATTCCTAATTTAGTTAAAGGGTCTAGATTGATAAATTAGTAAATAATATGAAATAAATAAGCTAATAATTTGTGAAATTTATTTATGATTATAGATTTTCTAAAAATAGTAATTAAAGGGAGAAAATAAGACTTAGTTTAAACTATGTTGATCTGACTGAGACAGGGTCTGATATTCACTATGTACACCTGAGACACTATTGAAAACTAGATTATATATTTTATTTTTTAATTGGATAGGAGCATAAAAAGTGGATAGGAGTGGAACTTGTTCTATATTCCTTTTCTAACACTATTTTCATAAGGAGATAAGATTTTTTGGTTTTGTTCCATAGGTCTATGTGATATTGTCTTTGAATTTTTGAAGACTTGTTGTTAGCAGTGCTCTTTATAGAGATAATTTTCTCTATTTTTATGCCTTTAATGCATTTTAACAAAACTTTGGTGAATAATTAAAAGGGGTTAGTGTGTGTAATATTCACTAGACATGATTCACACCCCATGTGTGGTCACATTGCCTACAGACCAATACTCTAAAGAGGGATCAATCCATATGTAGTTATTCCTGTAAAAGTGATTAGTGTAATTGTGATATGAGATACAAGAAATGCTAGAATAGATGTACATGAGGATGGCTAGGGATTGATATGGATTTTTAGATGTGTTTGGGACTATACTAGATGGTTGTATGTAGAGAATAGGGAAGATTTCTTGAGTGGTCTTGCTTGTACTCTTGCTTATTTGAGTGATATTTGCCAACCCTTTACAAATGATCTTTGAATGGGATTTTATAGGGATCTATTGGTCATGGATTGAATTTTATCATGTTAGGCCAACAAGGATAAAGATGGGAAATTAGGAGGAATTGAAAGTTGGGGCCAGAAATGAGCTTGGACAATAGCTCTAAAAGTGGACAATATTGGCACCAATTCTCCTATCCTAGTTGGGAACTATTGTCCTAGGCAAACAAGACCTAGGGGATGGATTAGTCATGGAAATAGGGTTTTAGATCATCTAGGATCAGGTCCAGAAGGAAAAGGATGAATAGGAATCAATGAAAACAAGCTTATGAGGGTCATGAGAGTAAGCAAAAGGGACCTATAGGTTAGGTGTCATTAGCCATGCTCAAGTTACCAATTTTTGCATTATATATATATATATATATATATATATATATATTCAGTCTCATTTTGATGACTTAACATCATGTATTACTCTTTTTCATATTAATTTTTAGTTTGATCATCTAGGATCAGGTCCAGAAGGCTAAGGATGAATAGGAATCAGTGAAAACAAGCCTATGAGGGTCATGAGATTAAGCAAAAGGGACCTATAGGTTATGTGTCATTAGCCATGCTCAAGTTACTAGTTTTTGCATTGTGTGTGTGTGTGTGTGTGTGTGTGTGTGTGTGTGTGTGTGTGTGTGTGTGTGTGTGTGTGTGTGTGTATTCAGTCTCATTTTGATGACTTAACATCATGTATTACTCTTTTTCTTATTAATTTTTAGTTTGTGCCCATTAAATGATTAGACATGTGATTAAATGCCATGTATCTTTGTTTTATAGTCATGCTATGGATATGCTTATATATTTGAGATATGGAAATAGAATGTATATAATTTTAATGATATTGATTATTTTAAAAAACTTAAAATATGCTAACATGTGCATTTTAGGTGATGATTAAGCTACTTTGTTTATGCAACATATGATTTACAACTTACAACAAAGGGATGAAAGGTATAATTATAGGATATATGTGATATCATGAAAGTGGAAAACGTTATGTCTAAACTTCATAAGGAATAGGAGATTGACCTAATCTTTACAATAAAATGGTAAATTATACCACTTACCAAGCTAATAAAACACTATTTTTGTTGGATTCATCTCAAGGTGGCAAATCATGATAGAATTACTGAGAGGTTAAAGTCTCATTTTGGCATAGACATATAAGCAATATAATTAAGGAATTTTATTTCCTCTTCTTTTTTTTTTTCTTTTTTTTTTGATACACCTTTTGAATTGAATTTCTCTTTATTTTCTTTTCTTTTTGTGACCCCCTACACTTAGTCTCATACAACCAAGGTGATACATGGGCTTATCACTAAAGGTTAGATGTAAGAAAGTAAGGGTGACTCATCCCAATTATAACCCTGACAACTAGTATGATACGAGGGTTCAACACCAAGGTTTATTTAAGGGTGAAAGATGTATGATTTTAATTTATTTACATAAGCTTTGATTTTTCATTAGTGATTTTTCTTTTTCTTTTTCTTTTTTAAATTTTTTTAGAAGGATTTTACCCCAAATCTTAGACCCATACAAATAATAATATAAAATAGATCATCATGAAAGACCAAGATAGGTGAGTAAGGTTAATTTTTTTTAGCATTGTAGTGATTTTTCTTAGAGTGAACCATAAATTGAGACTATGTCATGGACAATCTTCTAGACTAAATTGTAAGCTATAGTTTTCTAAGTTTGCAATAAAGTACATAAGAATGAGGTACTTTATGATTGTAATAGTTAATACAAGGACCTATATCATTTTTATTTAAATAATTTTTCTAAATTGAACTTGGTTGATAATGAAAATGAAATGGAATGATATGCTAGATTTTGGAAAAAAAATATCACATGAACTCATAGCTAAACAACCACAAACAAAATATTTGATATGTAAAATAACATATAAACAATATAAAACGTATTTATTATGTATAAATGTTTGAGATGTAAATGTATCAGTGAATCACTAAACTCCTTACCCTCGAAAGTGTATAACTAATAAGCTCCATTATTAAAATCCTTGGTCACCAAATATGGGCCCACCAATTAGCCCCAAACATATGACCTCCCTTTTTCTTATTTATTATACTATAAATTATTGAGATAAGGTCTCTAAATTATATGATACATTCAAGGATATTTTTATTATATTATTGGCACATACAATATATGTAATCAATTGGTTTTTTTATGACTGTAATTTGATGTTTGTCTAAGGTTTGTAACTACATTAACCATTCATTTTCATACTCTTCATAATAAAGGAGACCCTAAAGAGAGACATGAGGGTTATGAACTTCTTCCTTGAGGGGTATAATGGATTAATATCTAAATACAAGGTAATATAGATTCAATCATATTGGAATTAAAATAATTTTTCTATATGTCCACAATGTAGGATAGAGCTAAAGGTGTCAATCTCTTTGTTATCTTTGACAATTTTAACCAGGATTGACTTTAAGGTCCTTTTTGTGGCCTTGTCTTGCCTATTATCCTATGGTAAGTACAAATATGTCATTTGATGAGATATACTTAAATTATTACATAATTCATGCACCTTAGGACTCTTAAAAAGGGACCCATTATTTATGATAATAACCTATAGGATCTCGATTATAAATTATCTAGTTTAGAATGAACTTGAAAATTATTGATCTAGTAATAGTTATCAAAGACATAGTTATGCCCACTTAGTGAATTATTTTTTGGTGATAATTATGAATTAATGTCCATATAAGTAAGTGAGATAGAGCATGCCTAATAAGTCTATCCCCCAAGTAGAGAAGGGCCACATAGTGATAATGTGTTGATGTGCCCTAGTCAAAACATGAATCTTATGGGAGAAGTGTCAACATTTATTGAATTTACATACAAAATTAATTATTATAAAGAGTTGGCCAAAAGTATCACATCCTATGGTTATTTTAACTAGTTACATGGCCTCTGAAGTATCCACCACAAACATTAATGTGATAATAAAAAGGGACCTTTTCTAACATTTCTTGATCAACAAATATTAGTAACATGTTGCAATATTTTTTATAGAAAAATTAATCAAAAGTAATGTACTTAGTTTTTGTTTACCCTATAATTAATTATAATTGATTACATAACTAGGAGTAAAATATAGAAACTGATGTAAAATAGTATACTATAAATACAAATCTAAAAGTATGTTATAACAATAAATTGTAAGAGTATAAATATATACTTAGATGTATACCTATTATTTGTTACATGTATAGGCTATATAATGATTTATAAATGATCATATTAGATTATATATTATGTCACCATAGGAATCAACACTTTAGAAGGTGAATGCACTTAAGTACATTATTAGGCTAGGACCATAGCTTAGATATGTCTTCATTTTTATATTTTTTCCTCATTGATTATATTGATTATTTTTTTAGTGAAACATGTGTGGATTCCTGTAAGGGTTTATTGATTTTGTATATAGGTTGAATACACACATGGAAAACCTATAAAATTGATGCTCTAGTCTTACAATATCACATAAAATAGATCAAATTTAAAATGGAAGAAAATAAGGGAAGTGGGAATGGATGAGCTATCCTAAAAAAAACCCTTGTTGACTGAGTGCTACCTACATAGTCCAAGTGGACCTTAGGTTAATGTAGTTCTCCATTTTGGGAGAATTAATAAATTTGTGATTAGGATAACTTGAATATTTATTATAATTAATAATAATAATAGATATCCTTGAATTGAAATAAATCATTGTTAATATTTGCCTATGAATATATAAAAGTATAATAATTTAACTTGAAAATAATCATGCTCTTTTTATAAATGTAGATTGCATTTGAAATCAGATTGCTATATGATTACTAGGTAATGAATTGAGTGGATTTGATGTGATTTTATTGAATAATATTTCAAGTATTTTCATGTGATGGCCTTATAAAAATTATGGTGCATTAATTATAAAATGTATCTATTTTTAAAAAAATTGTAGGAGGTAAGAGGAAAAGAGTGCACTAGGAGACAAGTTCGTACTATGGTCCTATCCACCTAGTGTGGACTTATCCCAAAATGTCAAAAACATTTGAAACTTGTTATGGATGATCTATGATTATAATAGAGATGAATAGGAATGAAATAAGTATGTTTACATGATATTTTATCAATATTTTAAAGATAAAAAATGACCCTTTAATGACTTGGTTAGTGACATGGCAAAAAGACCAAGGATGTTAAAAATAAACGTTATAAATCATTTATTTATTAAACTTATGTCTAGGGCTGAAATGATGTGAATATTACACCTATATTATGAGTTGTCACCTTTGAGGTAACTATGTTAAAGGAAATAGTTTATAATGTTGGTGTACCATGGAGATGATATGATCTCAACTTTTTTTGTGTAACATTTTACCTAATTATTGAATTTAGTGTCAATGAGATCACCCACTTCTAAAGGGAACTCTAATAACCAATTATAAATGATGAATCCCTTAATGGACCTCCAGTTGACATAGGTAAACTCAAAATCACTCAAAACCATAATGAAATATCTAACTTTGCATGATAGTGTTGGTTGGGTGAATAATGTTTGTAAGGCTTGGGACCTCACTATGACCCTTATTTTTTTAATGTCTTATCCACTTGCTTGTAAATACAATGGACAAACACTCCTTTTTAATACTTTTATAATGAGTCTTATAATTGATCAAAGTACATCTTATAAATTATATTACTTTCTCCTTACCATCATCATCCTCTTGGGCCAACATATAAACAATATACACCTAATTTTCCCTTAAATAAATTATTAGGGGCCTATCAATATTGGGTTCAATAAGAATCATTAGATACATGAGAAAGTATTTTAATCCTTTAAATGTATCTTGTTAATCTTTTTTCCAAGTAAATCTGCTATCCTTTTTAAGAAAGTTATTAATGGGATGTATTGCATAGGTAAGGTCTAGTATGAATATATGGATATCCCCTAACTTCCATAATAATGATTTTATTATAGATTCATTAGTTTGGGGGTCACATCCAATATTTCATGACTATTAGAGAATTAATGTCCATTTTTTTCTATAAAATAATGTAACCAAGTTTTTTCCCACTTATAACTCTAAACACACACTTTATAGGGAGGAGTGTAATACCATACTTAATCAGATGCATGAAGATGGTGTGTAAGGCTTTTAAGTGATCAACCTTTCTTTTTATTTTTCAATAAGATCATCAATGTAAACCTATACCATATTATTAATGATATCATGAAATATATAGGTCATATCCCTTTGAAATGTTTCCCTAATATTTTTAATCCTAAAAGGCATGAATACATAGTAAGAGGTTCCCCATGGGGTCATAAAGGAGGTTTTACTTTGATCCTCATCCAAGATTCTAATTTCATTATATCTAGATAAGCCATCCATGAGGGATATAAAATCATAACCTATTATAGCATTGAGGATGACATCAATGGAGGAAAGAGGTAAATTTTATTTAGGACATGCTTTGTTGATGTCATGAATTTTATGCATATATTTATTATTATATGATTCTTGACAACAGGAATAAAAATAAACATATACTTAAAATAGATCACATGTTTTATTAATCCTAATCTTAATATTTTAATAACCTCTTATTTAAACATTGATGCAACCATGGGTTTGAGTGACATGAGTTCTTGTTTAATGGATTTTTCACTAGTCATGGTGATAAAATTATGGGAAAATAATCCGGTCTAAATACATGTCATTTCCATATAGAAAAAAATTAAAGGATTTGAAAAACTCAATAAGTAGTTACTTCTGGTCCTCTACCTCTTGGGGGAGAGTGATGACCCAAGGTTGAGGGATTATAGGTTTTTAATTGGTCACTATATTTATATATATTGTATACCCAATTAGGGAGGTATTAACTTCTTCAAAATTGTCAAGATCAAGAGGAAGATTAGTATCCTCATCCTCTTCATCAAAGACATCATAATTTTTTTTGGAATAATGATAATATTTAATTTGATAATAAGAATCATAATATTTTGATTTGAGGCTAAGCATAGGATAATAAAGGTGAAGTCCTTTTTATGTTGTGAAAGTGATAATATCATAGGCCTAAAGGATCTCTAAATTTTTTTGATAATTTTATATAATTTTAAGGACCAAAGGTATAGTGTCATTTCTAATTTAGGCAAGATTTTAGTCATTTGGCTTTTTTTAATAATGGATTCAAACTTAACAGACACCACGAATTTAGACTCAAGTATCATTGAGTGAGGATTGAAATGAGAAGAGGAATTAGCCATCAATTCAACAAGTTTGTTGATGTCTCTAGGAATGGATTTCATATAAATTAAACTTAAATCCTTGAAAATTTGACATAACATTCTTGTAAAGTTAAATATGTTTAGTTTTGGTCTAGTAGACCTTTGAAACTTGGTTAGTCACTAGTTGTGAGTCACCTTGGATTTTAAATTTTTTAATATCCAACCTTATTATAATAAAAATTAATAATAATATGGATTAATATTATGTTCTATTTTTTTACAATCAAAGTCAAGTTTGAAACCAAAATGCATGATTTTTCTTTTAGGTGAAATCAAGATAACTCCCACCCCTATGCCAAGACAACAATTTTACCCATAATAGTGAAAGTTTGATTATCACTCATATAGTAAGAATCATCATTTTATTTAGTTAGTGTTTCCTAGTTTTCTAAAATATTGACCATGTAAATTTTATGAATGTTCACCAACCCTTCTTGGGTTTATAAGTTTTAAGATCCATAAAGGTCATATTTTCTACTCCTCATAGGTCAAAGGGGAGTGTGATGGGTTTTTAATTTTCAAGGACACTAATGATCTTGGACTTTGACTTAGTCTAAATGTTCAATGTTGTTATGGAAACTTCTTCACTCACCTTTTATGTTGTCTTAACCTCATTTTATTTATATTTCTCATATAATAAGGCCTTAAGAATTTTTGAACCCATTTTTAAGATGCACATTATCATTGCTATAGGTTTCTTATCCTTGGATAATGGTGGGGATTTTGCCACACTATTATTGGATAGATATTAATCGATATAGATTCCTAATTTATTATTAAAGTTGGGTTGAATGGATTCAAAGTGTTTGTGGTCCCCTTGGGCAATGAAAAATATTCCCTAAGTGAAAGAATTTGATCTATTGGACTAAATTATAATGGAGTTACTTTATTTTGTGAATCCATGGTCTTTT
>JARHVA010008100.1:147500-155000 GCA_037957365.1 Torreya grandis
TTCCCTTTACCCTATTTTTGTAAACTTTGATAAAATCTTGTTATAAATCTATTTAACTTCAAAGAAATAGTTTTAAAAGTTTGGTAGGGAAGGGTAGATTAGTAAAATGTAGAAAAATGTCATTTTTGGTAGTTTTTGGGAGTTTTGGTGGATTTTGGAGGGCATGAAGTTGGTTGACAAAGTCATCACTTGGGAATGGAACCACCAGCCTTTGTAGGCTATTGATTACATAACCATCATGGTTGTTAAATAACCACCACCATCTATAAGGATAGTTGCATAGTGCCACTAAGGGTAGTTAGGCAATCACTTGGGGTGATTAAGAATATATATGAGGACCTAGACATAGATTAGGATGAGGTTGAAAATGATGATCTTGAACCTGATTCACATGAGGCGACCCAGTTAAAATGTTGATTTACATAATTATGACTATAGATTGTAATTTTAATTTTTTAGTTGTTTAGTTGATTTTACATATGTTATATTTTTACATCATTGGTTGTAATGTTGATTTTGTATTATGTGATTTCATATAATTTGGAAGGGTAGAGGTGGATGATCATGGACACCCTAATCAACATTTTCTAATTAAGCAGTGGCCTATCTAGAGACCAAATTTTGGTAGATCCTAAACTCCCTATAGGGATTGGTCATCACATGTATACCTTCCCTCTAGATACCATTATTATATGATGGTGATAGTGTTGATTATATAGAACAATACCTCATTAGCTAGATCAATGAGAGTGGAAGATTTGGTAGACATGATGGTGGGTAGAGGAGGCAAAGCTTCTAACCACATAATAAGGAAGACAAATTTAGAGGGAAGTACTAGCATGGTCCATGATATTATCCTTTATATTGGATAGGGTGAGGTGGCCTCTGATGGAGTTACTATCAATAGATGCCATTAGGTGATAGCCCCTAACACTCTTCTTCATCAGGATAATATCACAAAAGGAGGCTAGGATCTTAAGACTTATTATAGATTTTTTTTCCAAACCATTATATATGTTGATTCTTTTTTAGATTCCTTGAGGCATATTGGCCCTATATCAAGGTGTTTGTATTGGATATCCTTTTTTTACAAACTTGGTAATCATTAAGATATATAGAGAGATGTTTTGGATTATCATTGTGACTTATCATTCATGTGTTGTGGCATTAACTTCCATGTTTTAATTTTTATTTTATGCATTCTATATGACTAGTTATGTGATGATGTACCTATATCTCTTTTGTTTTGATATAATTTTATGGATTTTTTTTAAATATATGTGGGAAAAATTGTATGCAAATTATGTAGTGTGATGGATAGATATATAAAATTGTAAATATGCTAACATTTTTTTGTAGGTGATTACCTAATTGTTTTTTTTACATAACCTATGACATTTAATTTATATCAAAGAATGAAAAGGAGAGTAGGATAAATGTGAGCCAATAAATAATGAAAACCATAGATAAAAAATTTGTAATAAAAAAGAAGATGAACTAATCATTATGAGTAAAGGGGAAAATGTACTTTTTTAGACTTAAAAAACACTAACTTCATTGGCTTCATCTAGAGATAATTGGCTCTAACACAATTAGTAAATGGGATAAAGTTACCATTTTTAGCATAGGCATGTAGACAATATTTTTAAAGATATTTTACTTAGATTCTTTTTTATTTAATATTGCTTCTAAATTTGACTTATACTTCTCTTTATGACCCCCTACACTTAGTATCATGTGACCAATAAAATATATTGGCTCATTTCCAAAGGCTAAATGTAGGTGATAAGGGCATATCTCCCCAATGATAACCCCACACAACTATTAATATGTGAGGGATCGACGCCAAAGGTTAGCCAATGTTGAGAGATGTGAAATTTGACTTTTGTATTGGCTTAAATTTTGATTTTCATAAGAGTGTCTACTTTTTTATTTGTAAGGATTTTAACCCAATATATTGGTCCCATGCAACTATCAAGATGCAAGGTCTCATCTCTAAGGACCAAAATAAGTGAGTAAAATAACTATTTTTTAGCATGTTAATGTTACACTTTATAAGATATTGTAAGAGGAGACTTTATCATGGACAACCCTCTAGATTAGACTGTAGGCTAGCATTTTCTAAGTTGTGTAAGAATATGTAGGGAAAATAAATCTACTATACTTGTAATAACTAAGGTAATAACCAATGTAATGCTGATTTTGATAATTATATCTATGGGGTAATAGGTTAACATAAGAGTAGGATAATGTGATATGCCACATTCTAAAAAAAATTATGATGTGTACTAACAACCAAATAACCACTGAATAACACATATGATATGTAGATGAAGATACAAACTATGATAATTCAATGTGAATGATAATAGTGTGATATGAAATAATTATATATAGAATCATTTCAATTACAAAGAGTTTACAAAATCATCAAACTCCCTGCCCTCTAGAGTGCATAACTAATAGGATCTAATTTTTAAGTCTTTTATCACTAGGTATGGGCCTAACTTTTGATTTCCTTTCTTCTTGTCAATCCAAATTTTGAGCTTAAGGAAAAGGTCTCCTACATGAATTGGGTGCTCATGAACATTTTTTTATATTGTTTATTCATATGATTATCATAAGTAATATGGTTTTTTATGATAATGTTCTGATGTTCATCTAAAATTTAGGCAAGTGAATGACATAATTTATTATTGAAGAGAGAAGAATCATGTATGATAAAGAGAAGAAATAAGAATAATCATAAATGAGGGCCCCTAGACATAGTTGGGGGTAATCAATTACCGATAGGTGTAGGTGTGTTCCATCATAGAACAACTCTTGAGAGGCTACCATAATATATATATATATATATATATATATATATATATATATATATATATATGGGGTGTCACCCCAAACCATATAAAGTTGAGTTTCCTATATATAGAGATAATTTAGCTAGTTTCACCTATTTATAGTCTTCATGATCAAGAAAGCCTTAGAGGGAAATGTGAAGGCTTATATATATATATATATGGGGTGTCACCCTAAACCATATAAAGTTGAGTTTCCTATATATAGAGATAATTTAGCTAGTTTCACCTATTTATAGTCTTCATGATCAAGAAAGCCTTAGAGGGAAATGTGAAGGCTAGGTATTTCTACTTTTAAGGGTATAATAGATTCAGATCCAAACATGAGTGAATATGTATTTTCCCCCATGGGTGTCTTAATAGTCATTATATAAGCCTATAGTGATGGATAGAGTTGTGAGTGCTAGTCTCACTTAAAATCTTTGACAATTTTGACCAAAATCAACTTTAGGGTTTTGTTAGTATCTTTGGCCTAACCATTATCTTTTGGGTAGTATAAGGTGTTTGAGTGGTGTGATATATAAAATTTCTTACATATCTCATGAATTTTAGGTTTTTTTAAAGGGAAATCATTATTAATAATGATGAGCTATGGGAACTAAATAGGTAAGTGATTTGGTTTAGGATAAAATTTGTCATGATTGATCCCATGAAAGTTGTTAATATTCTAGCCTCCACCCACTTTTTAAAATATTTAGTCAGTATGATAATGAAATTATGACCATCTAAAGAATCAAGGGAGAGCTTACCTACTAAATCTAAACCCCAAGTGGTGAAAAGGTTCATGGAGTAATAATAGGTTATAATGCTCTATCATGTGAAAAATGTTGACATTTCTTGAATATGTCTACATATTCAATGGAATCATAGTCTAGAGTGGGTTAGAAATATCCTATCCTATGAATTTTTTTTGCCATTACATGGCCACAAAAATTACCACCACAAAAACCACTATGATAATGAAATATGACCTTTTTTTACTCCTATTATTCAACACATTAGATCAACATACCATGAAAGGCCTTTTTATAAAGGACCATATCTAGAGTAACATACCTTGACATGATGATGTGAAGACATATATTATGTTGTGAGTGGGCATTTTCAGGATAAGTGTCATTGATTATTTAATTGATGATATTATTGTACCAATGAGAGGATATAATAGAAATTTTTCTATATAATAGATTAATTGATCAAGAAATTCAATGTCGAAGAGGTCATTAACTTCAAAGGGAGAATCAATCAACCAATCAAAAATTATATGTCCCTTAATAAAATTTTAGTTTACATAAGTTAAATCTAACTCATTTAGGAGTGTAATAAAGTTCCCAACCTTCCTAGAGAGAGTTGGTTGGGTTATAAATATTCATAAGGCTTGAGACCTCATGATAACCCTTATTTATTTATTAAGCATATAGTGTCACAATCATTTGGTTGTAGACACTATAGCTAAGAATTCCTTTTCTACTTGAGTGTATTGCATCTCATAATCAAAAAAGGTGTAGGTAAATAAATAAATGGCATGTTCTCTACTGGTGTTATCCTCTTAAGAAAACATTAGGTGAGGGACACCTCAGTCCCTGTAATGTAAATTATAAATGGATTATATATCTTATGTGCCATGAGTTTGGGGGGAGACATAAAGAAATATTTTACTACCTTAAATGCCTCCTGATAATAATTTGTCTAATTTAAGCCACTTATTTTTTTTAATAAGGTTTTTTATAGGATAAAACATGTATGTGAGATCAGGAATAAACTATAAAATATCTCCCAAATTATCTAAGAATGTTCTAATAATTTCCAAGATTTATTGGATCTTAGCAGGGTCAATATTGATTGCACATTAAAATATGATATACCCTATGATTTCTCTACCATTGACTTCAAACACACATTTATATAGGTTAAGAGTAACACCATATTTAATTAAGCATGTTAATATGGTGTGTAACACCTCTAAGTGGTTTATTCATCTTCTCACTTTACCTACAATATTATCCATGTATACCTCTACTATCTTGTGAATAATATGGTGGAATATATGGGTCATGGCCGTTTGATATGTTTCCCATATGTTTTTGAGATTGAAAATTAACATGACATAAAAAAGGTCCCCCATGGTGTATTAAAAGAGGTTTTTCTCTAATCCTTATTAGAAAAGTTGATTTGATTATATCCCAAAAAGTCAACCATGAGTGCTAGTAACTCATATCCTTTGGTAAAATCAACAATGATGTCAATGTATGAGAGAGGGAAGTCATATTTTGGAAATGCTTTATTGATATCTTGAAAGTCTATACATATCATGATTTTACCATTCTTCTTGAGGATGGGGACAATGTTGGACATCCACTTGGAGTAATCCACTAGCTTAATAAATTTGACTTTTAAAAGTTTGATGACTTCCTCTTTTACCATCAATGTGACCTTAGGATTGATTGGCTTGAGCTTCTATTTGACTAGTTTTGTGTTAAGTATTATGACTAAGTTGTGGATAACCACACCGGGGTTGATGCCTATCATGTTAGTGTAAGAAATAATGAAATATTTTGATAGATATATAAGGAGTTGATTATGCATTCCACCTCCTATTTAGAGAGTGATGATCCTAACTTCAGAATTTTGGGACTCTCCTCCATATCGATGTTAATGTCAATATTTTATTCAATGAGGGAGGTATTTCCATTTTAAAACATATTAAGGGATAGTGAAGATTAAGATCTTCACCATCTATAATGAAAACATCATGTTCATCATCAAAGGATAAATAATCCTCAACATGGTAGTAAAAATCATAGTATTTGGTCCTAAAGGCCAATGTGGGATAAAAAATAAGCAATAATCTCCTCTTTTGGTGGAATGATAGGAAGTCATCATAATCTCATAAGAAATCAAGAACAGTTTCATAATTATTGGCTAAATCAGGGACTAAGGGACCATTGTCCTTCCTAATGTGGGTGATGGTTCATTAATTAGGGATTTTATGCACATGATGTTATATCCTAATTGTAGTCATATAAAATTTCAAAATTTGTAGCTTGAGTGTGTCTTGTGATACACAACCCAAAGGTTCATCTTGCATTCTCTTGTGACCCTTATAAACACCTTTTTGCTTATTCCCAATCATTTTTAGAATTTTAAAACTTGATTATAGCTTAGTCAGGCTACTTTTCCCATGCTTATTCCATCTCTAAGGTCCTGAACCTATAGGGTAGGAGTGATGGGGTTGGACTATAGTGGTATACCTTAGGGTGTCCCATTTCTAGTGCTCATGTCCAATCACATTTTGATCCCAAATGACCATTTTATCCCAATTCCTCGTCTTCATTATGTCATCCTAGAATGAATGCATTTAACCCATGACTAATAGATCTCTATAAAATCCCATTAAAATTTCATTTAGAGGGGGTTTGGAAAATATTACAAAAGCAAGAAAGAATAAAAGCAATACCATTGAGGTATATTTCCTTATTCTTTGCGTAAAACCATCTAATATAGCTACAAGCATATCCAAATCCTCACACCAGTCCCTAGCATCCTCAAGCACACTATTTTATCATTTTTTCATTTGTATAACACTATCACACAAAACACATCAATTGGGAGAACTACATATGGCTTGATCCCTCTTAAGAGTATTGGTATGTAGGTAGCATGCCCATATAAGGGGTGTGGATACATGTTCAATGAATCTTACAAACATTAACCCCCCCTATTTCTCAAGTTTTATTTAAGTACTATGAAGGTCTAGGGTTGGATATTAAATCTAATCTATACTGAGCTCCATCAACATTCAAGATTCAAAATTTCATAAGCAAGATCACACAAAGACAATAGATAAAACCCAAAAAACTTAGATCTTTATGACTATTTTGGATAACAATGACATGACCTAGACTATAAAACCAAACCCCAAAGTGTCATGGTTTTGGTGTTCCTATCCTTTCGCCAAAAAAAATCCAAATCTTGGTTCATGATACTGCCCAGTCCTACACAACCAATATTAGCCTTTATCTCAACTGTATTAGCATAGTTTTAAGATAAGTTATATTTATACTCTTTCATTACTATTTTTAGAAAGCTATGAAGGTCAAATAAATTATAAAAAATAGTATTTAAATTATTGAAATATTATTTAATAATTTAGTCAACTCAAACCTTTAACTAAATTAGGAATAAGAATCCAATATTCCCAAAATAATTAAATCATTTGGTGAACCCAACTTACTTTATTTGTGCATTAAAACCCCATAAACCTTAGGAAAATTTACTTTTTGATTTTTCTAATAATTTAATTATTTTTCCTACATATTTAAATCATAAATTCATATTAATTTTTGAAATTTACCTTAGTAATTTTAAAAATTATTTCATTCAAACCCTAGTTGCCTATATTAGTTCTTAGTTTTTCTCAATATTTTTTTGATTTTTATTGCTAATTTAAATCAAAAAATCACATTTATTTTTTAAAATTTACCATATTAATATTTAAAATCATTTTATTTCAAACCCTAGTTGCATATACTAGGTCCCTTTGATCTTGAGTTATCACCTTAAATCCAAATCAGATTTCACTTAAAATCAAAAATGGATTTCACTCATATCAAAAAATAAATAAAAAATAATGAGTCCATAA